>JAHWXV010488593.1:0-18193 GCA_024586415.1 Phrixothrix hirtus | reverse complement strand
TATCTCAAAAACCAAACGTCGTAGAAAAGTGAAATTTTATATATAAGTTTATTCCCGCCGTGGCACTTTCCTGTAAGAATTTCGTTAAAATCGAATGACCGGAAGTGCCACTTTATTTTTGTGATTTTTAGGTTTTTTGCAATTTTTTCGAAAACGGCTCTAACGATTTTTTAAAAACTCGTTACATTTCTAGCGCCTGTAATTCTATATTACATGAACTAATTTGCTTCCCTGGGAAAATTCGTTGAAGTGAGTTATTGAGAAAAATCTCTAGAGTTAAGCAACGTTTTGTCTGGCGAGTAACTTGAATGGGTGACCGTTCCAATTATTGTCCTCAAAATAAAAATAAATTAATATTTTAATGATTTGTGTGAATTGTTTACATACTTAATTACTTTTTATTTAAATCTATAAATTAGTTTTGCTTTAAATGAGCTCAAAATTTAATTATAAAACTCTTGTACATGTATAAAAGAAATTATGAATGGATGAATTATTTATGCTTTTAAATTAATTTTAGAGTTTACAATTTCGGTGTATAGGAAAGTCACTTACGTCAATAAGTTCAAATTAAATTTAGAATGTGTAAGAGAAAGTCGTGTGTTATCTCACACCAGATTTTTTACTTTAGGCGTCGCTCTAGTCTTGATCAAACTAACATATGGGTAGCTTTGGAACTCTATCTTTTACCTGCTAGTCCCTCTGGTAATTTTTTATTTGAATCCGACGCCAACGCTTAGTAGTTAAAAACTAAAAAACAAATACACCAAAATGGCGGCTGTTCGTCTTTCTATACCAAAGAACGCCTCTGTTCTTTTTATTTTTTCTAACTTATTCTCAGGTCGAGGACCTACTACTTTTAAAAATTAATCATCTATATCTTTCATTGGCCAACTTATTGCCACCTCCCCTTCTTTCTATAAAATTAAACTTTTCATATACAACTATTTCTTACACCCTGGGAACTTATTTATACACTCAAAATAACTATCTATTTCTGATTTTCATTAATGTGAATCATGAAAGGACCAACTTATTCTAACTCAACCTTAGTAAAAACCCCATTAATAAAATAGAAATTTTTGACTTATTTACCGCATTACACCTTTCATTTATGTCAGAAGTATTAAAAGTAACGAGGAGGAATTCAGTTCTAGTAGAGCTTTTCATTAATAAGTTTGCACTGGTGAGAATATTTCATATCTATTACTGACCCACTATATATCATTGCAGAGAATACACTATGGTCGATTACCAATACGTAATGTTTGTATGCATTAGACAGAGTAGTAAGTTTACATTATAATGAAGAAATTCCAAAGTAATATACAGGGGGGTTTCGAAAATAAGAGGCGTTATGAAAACTATAGGCAATGCATGAACTTCACAACAAAATTTTCTTGTATCATTTTTTTTCTAAAATGCACGATTAAGAGATAATAATTACAGTTTCAAATCCGAGCCTATAAATTTACCATGGTATCGCTGCAGTACACTATAAGCTTTAGTATACCTCAAATGTTTGTGTTTATAAGACGCGTTCTTAAAATTATTAAAAATGTTTAGATTAAACAAATACACTGATATGATTTTAATATATGGGGAAGGCAATTATACGTAAGACCCCTTTTCTTTAGATTTTTTTATGGGGTTACATAAATAATGCTGTATGTGTCAATCCTGACAAGAATGAAGACGATCTTCGGAAACGGATTTTCGCTGCTATTAATGGAATTCGCAGATCCAGACTATTTATAAAGAGTTCAGGGTAATTTTCTGCATCCATTGAAGGCCTGTTATGTACTGGTGGAAGACATTTTGAACACCTACTATAAACTGTAACTGAATTTGAGTTCCCCTTGATACACTTTTATAAATTTATGAAACATTAACAAAGCAATAAATTCAAATATGTGTATAGTAATAAATATTGTTTTGTTAAAATGCTATTTTTAAATAAAGTCATCTGATTCATTTACAGTATTAGAAAAAATAAATGCAACTCACAGATTCCGGGTTATTAAACAATAATTAAATAAACAATTATTTTGGAGGATAGTTAGATATTTTGAAAATATTTATAATTTAAAATAGTAATCTAGTAATTTTGTTTTATGAGACTATATTTAGCACAGAATAAAAACTATTTCTTTCAGATGAAACACTCTACAAAATGATGTTTGTATATGCGTAATAAAATAAATAAACATACTTGAGTAACCCATACTATAAATACGTATTATATGTATATGGGTTAATGCTTATTTCACTTGCTTTTAATTCCGCAATACAAACCCGCAATAGTTTCGAATTAAACGAATAAAGCCAGCCGTGAAATTTTTTTATCACGTTAGAAAATTTATTTTGCCAAATTTGGGCTTTATATAGCAGCATTAGTTACTCTGAGAAAGGATTAGTTATAATTATTGCAGTAATTCATGTTTTTATTAGAAAGGTATAAACGTTACTCAATTATCTAGTGTTAATGCAAAAGTTTAGTCTTTTATAAGCCGCTTTCCAAGAACATTTATTCTTTAAAAAAATGTAATTTCCGATATTTTGATTAAAAATTCTTTTGTAAGACAAAATTTGAATTGCGTTTTATTTTCTTAATAATATGTGTGTTGTATTTCTAAATCTTTAAATTATGATCTTAATAACGCTTTATCCTAGCTGCTCCTACATCTGATGGGAGTCAAATGACATTTAACTGAAAGTAAGGACGCGAGTTATGCACGCCAATTTGGATTATAAGGTGATACTGTGTTGTAACACTTGAGCGTAGCGTTATATAAAAATGTTAAATGAAATTTTCTTAACTATGTATCTACAATAATTGAGGTCAAGATCGTTTCACTTTAGAGGTTATGCGAACGAGTACGTAATATCAACCCATTTTCATTACCAGTGTCATAGATTTAATAATTCAACGTATTTGACATAAACTAAACACCAGCGCGTACTCTATTAGCTAATTTTAATGTCCAAGTCCTATTAACCCTCAATGGCCTAAAAAGGTACTTACAGTACCCAGTGATATGTATTTTGGTGTTGTTTCTAAGTTATATTAAATGGCTACTTGCATAAATTTTATGTTTTACTTAAAACTGTTTTAAATGAATGATATGTCTTCAATAAAACAAGAAATATTTGAAAAATAGACGTTAATAAAACTTTAAAAAACGCAAATAAAGTTAAAATTAAATATTTAACTTAATAAAACGGGTCTGAGCATTATTAGTACGCATGCGTCGTATTATATTCTTCGTCACTATAAGCACGTTAAAATACATCTGCATTTAAAATATTTTCGGCAAATAATTTAGATTTGTATATTAAATTTTGGTTATAATTTAAATTAAAATCATGGAAGCAAAAAATAATAAAAAATATTGTACTGTATCAGATCGTAGAATTCGTGCCAGATAAGAAATACGTCGTGACGTCATATTTATCAGTCAAATTTTTAAATTTTTCTTCCAGTTTTATTAAAAACTTGTAACCATCTTTTGGTAAATGTCAAAACACAGACCTCTGTATTTTGTCGTTATCAAAGATTATTACAACTCTTCAATAATTCGAAGAAAAACATAAAAACTTGATAATTAAGTATATCGTCACGACGTATTTCTTATCCGGTACGAATTTTACAGACAGGTTGGTTTTACGAGAACAACAAAAGGAACATTTTGTGAATTAAGGCTATGCGACGAAAATTTAGGAATTTTTTTAAACTATTTTTATCTAAAATCAATGCTTTAATGTAGTTATTAAAATGTAAACTCACGCTTACCAACAGACCTGTATAGGATAAGTCTGATATAATGGGTGTCCTCATGAGGGCTAAGAGCTAAAGCTAAAATTTTGATCCTATTTTAAAAATAAAATTTTATGAAATTTTGTCATAAAATCGGTTTTGTAAAATTTTCAAGCCGTCCCTGAATCAATTCTATACTATTGAAATACGTATTCTACAACTATTTAGTAGTCGTACTATAATGAAATTGATACCCCGACCCTGAGTCAACAAAATTGTATTGGTTTGTTTGTTCAAATGAAATACATTTGTTATGTAGATGTAGTTAAAAATTTACCACTGACCTCCTTTTGTTGTATTTATTTTAAATGTTGAAAATTAATTTAATTTGTAATTAACAAATAAAATTAATTGTAACTACTCACCTAATAAGGTTTAACACAATTTATGCATAATAAATTATACGAGTTAAAACTTATTTCCATAAATTATAACAAAACATGAATAACTTTCATTACGTTTACAAATATATAATTACATTTTTCAAAAAATGAAAAACAAGCCGTAAAATATGTATTACATTCAGTAAGTATTGATTTAAAAATTGTAAACAAATTTAAGACTATAGAGAATTGCAATAATTTTCAAGTAGTTCAAAAACATACATACAGATATTACTGTAAGACGCAAACAAGTTTATTTTTTAGTTTTTCAAATATTTTTATAATCGACTGGATATAATGTAAATATTTATGAGTAAAGGTCTGTAAACCCATAAAAATTATTTTGCATAATCCTTAAAATGACGCTGCCCTGTCGATTGTAATTTCATTTAAATAAATTAATATTGAACAAAGAAAAATTTGATGTTTTCTAAATCAAATTAACAAATAAATGTCTATTATGGCATTAGCATGCTTTTAAGCAACGAGGGTTGAGGTTGATCATTTTCTTTAAGGAATTATACAGTTTTTTTAACATAAAAACAATTTAAAATACGAAATTGAGAGAAACATCAACAAACGGCCTAGATAAATATAAATAAAAAATGTAGAATCAAATTTCGCTGACATATCGACCACGACGCTAACCGCCAAAACAAACAAACCTATTTAAACTATGCCTAGAATGAATTACTACGTAAATTGAACAGGACCGACCTTCATTGATGCTATAACTTCAAATCGATTTTACAGAAAACTATCATCTTTTGACCTACTTTTTTAATTGAAAAGATGTCTACAAATCTTCCTCTAACTGCCTTTAGAAGGATACCCATTATATCAGACCCACCCTGTATTTCTTGAATTATTTTCAATTTCCGTTTTGTTATTTCAAAGCGTAGGATCGTTATTTTTAATTTAAAAAATACGAACATTTATCTTTTAGTGTAGGCTTTAAATTAAATGTATGTAAAGGCACACTTGCCGCTTTAACCAATCATTTATAAGGTACTAAATGCCAGGACTTTAATTTTTCTAAGAGCAGTGGCGTTTTTCTAGCAATTTTAAAACGAGGTGAGGGATCTTAACTACCCCGCTTACAACTTTTAAGGTGTAAAATAGCTTGGACAACTTTGGGTCGTCACTAACCAATTTATCACGCAATGTGAAAATAAACATTAATGGCGGGCTTTTGTACATAAAATTTAAACAAACCGCTAAAGGCACGTTTATGATTCGGTGCAGATGCAGTCTTCTCAATTTCTACAATTCATTTTATGCGCAATACGTAGTGAAAACTTCTTAAATGAAACCATCTGTAGGTATTTATTTAATATAGGTACTTACTTCTCTAATTCACTACATAATTTCGGGGCGCTATTATTTATAAAGTACTGTTTATTTTAGTTATAAAATATGGTTAAAATTAAATGTCTATTTCAAAAATTATGGTAAACAAATGATATACATTATGTACATATAATTTTAATATATTTAATTGTTTGTAAAGCAATTTATGCTTCTTACAGACAGTAATGATAATGCTGAAATAGAAATCTAGAATTTTTACTATTTTAAGGATAATAGTTAATTACCGACTGTTTTATGGGTCGATGATATTATGAATCATGTAAGATAATTTTTTTGAGTAAAAAAGACGCCGTCCTCTAATGAATTAATAAACACTAAACTGATTCTTGATATTTAGCTTATCTTAAGATTACATAATGAATATATAAGTACAAATATGTAAATGTTACAATAAAGCAATCTTTTGAGAAAAGGATGTTACATAACATTTTGATTTATCCCTAAACGTTTATCAGACATTCAAATTACTTTTTAACATTAAAGCGTGGGTGCGTGTTTCCTGCTTTAATCATAGTTAAAAGCTATTATTATCAATTAGTTGAGGATGTTAGTAGATAATTTAATAAATGCTCGAAATTTTATGAATGTGTTAGTTAAATAAGATTATTAAAACACTAATAGATATGCAACCACTTATTAAATTAACATGGCATAGGAGAGTTCGTTCACTTTATTATTGATAAATTAAAATCTTTAATTGATTGACATTTATATTTAGAGACAGTAATAAGTCCCTAATTTATTTATATCAAAATTAGTCCAACTTAAGTTGTGACTATTAAATAAAATTATTCTGCAAATTCTAAACACAAATTATAGTTAAGGTACTTAATGCATTTTGTAATTTAATTGTCTGAAAATTTAAACAAGTAATTAAATAAACTTTAACAATGAAATATTGTAAGCTAATTTTAACAGGTTATTTGATGTAATGTACGTACACTATTATGTGCGTTTTTCTTTAAACTTATATCACCTGCGACATCTATTGAATAGAATTTAAAGTATATACAAAAATAAAAGATTTCAATATATTATGTATATATAAAGAAAGAAACTAAGCTAAAAATGTAGTTTTTTTATTTTTAGATGTCCCAAGAAATATTTATTAAAATAAATTTTAAAAAAATGCGTGCGTACGTGTGTGGTCAATATATCTCGAAAACCAAAAGTCGTGGAAAAGTGAAATTTTATATATAAGTTTATTACCCCCTTAGCACTTCCGTGTAAGAATTTTGTTAAAATCGAATGACCGGAAGTGACACTTTAGTCTTGTAAGTTTTAGGTTTTTTGCAATGTTTTTCAAAATGGCTCTAACGATTTTATTTTAACTCGCCACGTTTCTTAGGTCTATAATGCTATATTACATGAACCAATTGGTTCCTCTGAGAAAATTCGTTGAAGTGATTTATTGAGAAAAATCTCTAGAGTTAAGCAACGTTTTGTCTGCTGAGTAACTTGGATGGGCGACCGTTCCAATTATCATCCTCAAAATAAAAATAAATTAATATTTCAATGATTTGTGTGCATTATTTACATACTTAATTACTTTTTATTTATATCTATAAATTATATTGCTTTAAATGAGATCAAAATTTAATTATAAAACTCTTAGTACGTGTATAAAGGAAATTATAAATGAATGAATTATTTATGCTTTTAAATTAATTTTAGAGTTTCAATTTAGGTGTATAGGAAAGTCACTAATGTCAATAAATTCAAATTAAATTTTAAATGTGTAAGAGAAAGTCTTGTGTTGTCTCACACCAGAGTTTTTTAAGATAATTCTTAACACTAGCAATAGCATTGAAGCATAATGTAATTTGTAAATTGTTTATTTTGGTTTTCAACTGTGGCATTAATAAACTAATAAATCCACCTATTTTGTTAATATTTAATTAGAGTGCCTATTTAAAATATTGGTACCAAAATTGAGCCGAACATCTTAATAAAATCTTACACTATTAAATAAATACTGGTTGTTTATTACAGGACAGTGTACATTTATTTTATTTCATTTAAATAACATGCGATATAAAAATTATTAGGTAATCTAATTTGTAGCCACATTTAAATTTCCTCTCATTATACATTAGCCCCATAGCATCAGTGGTGATGGGAAGAATTAAAACTTGGTCACAAGTTTTAGGTGGGAGTGAACAATCTATTGAAGTATTACTTATCTATGCTACGTATAGAGAAACAATTTAATTATTTAAAAGATGTGGTTTATAATACTTGGTTCAAAAGTTAGTTTACATGAAACTCTTATTCTGAAGTGAATAAATGAAATAAACTTCTATAATTCATTTGGTTGAACATAAATAAATAATATTATCTAGCCTAGCAAATAACACACAACATAACTTCTAACTTAAAAGGAAAACTGAATTGTTAATTAAACAAACATTAGTGATAATTAATAACTGGTTAATTAAAAGTCTCACCCAGTTGTTTGCCAGTCTGCCTTGTTTATTGTCTTGACGAATGTGGGAACTTTCTACCTTTATGCACCTCATTCTTGATGCTAATTTTGCCTTCTTTCTTGTTCGTGTTATCCGAGTCATTTTCTATATAAACTTCGTTTATTATTTGTTTGTCTACAATAAATTCGATTTATTTATTCTAGTAATTCCAAATTTATCTTTTTCTTTTTTTTCCCTCCTGTTTAATTTAATTTTCTACCATCAGTTTTATTTTTGTACTGCATATTCCAAATTCACAAAACTAAATTTTAAAAATCTCTTTGTTTCTTTAGTTTAATTTATTTTATTCAATCAACTTTAATGTCATTTCCATTCCAAAAAACCATTTATTAACGAATTTCACTCTTATTTATGCTCCTTCAAAACCTTTTAGGAGTCTAGATTTTTATTTATATATTGTTCATCATACTATTCAGTGCTTCCGGTGTTTATAATTAATTTATCAATCTATTTCAAATTGCACACTCTATTCTAATTCTAATAATTGTGTACATCAATTGTAGTTACTAATTTCTGAATAAAGGTGGCCTAAATCCATTTTTAACATTAAAATAACATTATCGTTTATTTCTGAATTATCTCATTTATTTATATCTGTTTATACCTCAGCACATTTTGTTACTCATTTTTGTTTAAGTAAAGCAGACAAATATCTATACTTCAGGTCCTTGGTTTGGCTCCAAAATTCATCACAATAATACTTAATTTTAAAAATTATATGGAAACAAATGACTAAATACGGCATTTTAAACCCCAAAATGCAAGAAAAGCATTTAAAGCATAGAATTTATTTTTTATAGTAATGGTTTATTGGTTTATATCATATAAGTGATTGCTATCTGCAACTTCACAGGATTGAACAAATGCACATCATATGATTCCTGTTAAGATATTTTGTATTAAGTGCTTATTTCAGTATATATGTTCACCTTTTAGCTGCGTAAAGGACCTGAGTTTATTCACATACCTATCCCCTTTTCTTAAGATATCTCTAAAGTAAGAAATCATAGGCTATTAAATTCAGAGAGCTTAGCAGCCATTGAAAGATTGCATTTCTTGAAATCAGATGTTTGCCAAATATGCTATTAAAATTGTCATGGTGGATTTGGAAATGTAAATCATAACTGCATTCTATTGAAGCCACATCCCTGAATAGCTTGTGAGAGCTGGACTTTGAAAACGTGAAAGCATCTTGTGATATCACTTAGCAATTACCCTTACAGTTTCTCCTTATTTTCTTCAAAAAAAAATGTTCCAATTACTTTTTGAGATGTAATTTTCTACTAAATTGTACACTTAACAGTATTGTTAGAATTTTTGTAATTCAATTCAAATCGCATAAGATTCAACATTAGAAAAATCAAATAAATTCATGCTTATCTTATTTTCCTTAAAAAAAACTGTATATAAAGTGGTATAAAACAGTATTTTGAACCCTGTTTCTCAAGTAATAAAAAAGGGATAGCTTTGGAAATAATAAACTTTGAACAAGTGTAACGGTGGTATCGTGAAACAAACATAAAATTTCAAAGTTAGATGAAATACACAAAGTTTGGATGTGCCATAATAAATCGTGTTTTTAAAACGGAGTATTAAGTTCTTAAATTATAAAAATAAATAAAAGTAAAAAAGCAAGTGTAAAATAAATTGATCATATCCAGGACAATGCACGAAAAATTACATGGGGTTAAGTTTGATGGCAGGCAGAACCAACACCTTCAAACTAGCCAAAATAAGATCAGTTTGAAATGTAAGCATCAGATTTTCCAAACTAATCATGAAGGGGAAGCTAAAAAAAACCTTAGACGACAGAAAATCGACATATTTTTCGGGCATGTGTGAACATTAAAACTACATCGCGAAATACCAGTAAAAAGATCATATTACTTGCAATATAATTAAGTCAGCAACGTAGATTTAAGTACTCATGCCAAGATCATATAAATAAAATGAATATAACGTGAAATTTGCTACTGCCAGAACACTCTGAGAAATTACTGAAACAAAATAATCAAGTAAATAACATCCAAAAATGTGGGACTCCATTAAAAATGGTATACATTCAATTGGGGTTGTTCCAAAGCCAAGTATTATTACATGCTACAAAACCTACAGGAAGTAGTTCCTTGGTTCATGTTGCATTGACTGTGCAAAACAATTGGAATTGAAGTCAAAATCGTTTGTCACAGAGAAACAATTGTAATGTTTTGGTCTAACTTAATTTTGTTCACAGGATGAAAAATTTTATATTTTATTTTGCTCGTGAGGGCCAGGTCTTTATCAATGAAGGTGCTGTCCTAGGCCTTATTGATAATCTTACTAATAAGATTCTGGTTTGTTGGTTAGGTTTTCAGAAGAAGAATCAAGTATGTCACTTGCTCGAATAACGGCGTTTGCACTTCCGATATGAAGAGTACCTTGCAATTAATTGATGTCATTAATAAATATTCTACTCCTAATTATTAATAACCGAAAGCTTTTAACAAAACAATTTATTAATTCAACTAAAAATAAAATGATTATTTACAGGTTCAAATATCCATATGTACAAAAACGGTTTCTTTGAAATAAAGTATAATCGTATAGAATATTAAAATCCAAAGATAATGTAACTTTGGCTCATGAGGATGCTCTGTTTACTTAAATGAATTGCAGTAGCGATTCAGGCGAGACAGAGTCAAGCCATCCTCATTACTGTATATGTATAATAATAATGCGGTGCATTCAGTCTACCTCAGATTGCTGGGAGACCTGTATCCGGAGGTTCAATTCAATGCTTGGAGACATCTATGTTCTTGCTACTAAAGCAACTCGGGACAGAGATGTGTCACGATGTTTGACGTCGTTCTTAGCCTGTTACTGCGCAACTACAATTGAGAACGGGGCGATGTCCTTACAGTCTAAGAAAAAGAATTTCAGGTAGGCTAGTTCTTTGATATTCCTTCTCTCTCACTATCTCAATAAGCTCTATCTGCTAGTGGGAGAGGTTCATTTACCTGTGCAAATAACACTTATACAGGTAAAAATATACATTTTTAAATTATTTTAGGTAGATTAGTTTTTCCATTGATTTTCATTAACTTTTAGCAATATAAATTTATTATTGCCAGATAGTTTCGTACCAGATACTATTTTGTATTTTAAAAAAAAAAATTTTCAAAGAATTTTAGTATGACTAAAATTTTAATATATTGTAGTTCAGCTATCAAAGGATATAAAATTAATTTACCAGACAAAAATTCGGTTGTTTCATTAGGAGCCAGACTGATTTAAGTTGTCAAGAATATGGTGATAATATTGTAACGGTTTGAAAAGTATCCTTTGGTTCACAGGTTCAAAAAAAAACTAATTTATATTTTAGCAATCGGGATCACTAGTTGTAGCAGGCAAGTTTGGTACAGTGCGGTAGAAGTCGCTGATATTCCTAAGGCTTTTTTGGAGTATGATGGAAAAGCTTAAGTATTGGTGGTCTCAACTTCTTGTATGAAATGAACCTTTTCGTTAAATTAATATAAGTAACTTCGGTGATAATAATAAGATGGATAAAACCTTCAAAACATAATTTATTTGTACATAGTAACTCAAAAGAACAGTTTTTGGAAATTTGTACATATTTACAAATAATAATCAAAATTAAAACATTCAATATGGAAAGGAGTTCTCTAAATTGTTATTGGTTTGACAGACGTGCAGTGCGCTTGTGCTACTTACAGAATACGCTCACTGCTTGGAGATTGTTTCTGCTTTCTTGCCACTTTACGCTAGTATAGTTTAGTCTTTCTCAAGATGTGGAGGGGACCACATCTCATGCGGGAGAGTTCCCTTGCATAAGGAATCAGGATGTCTTCCTCCGCTCGCGACCGATGCCACTCGGTGGATGAAGATATCACAAGCAACCAACGCCAAACAGACTTTTGTTACTTAGCAACTCAGAGATGTTTGACGGCGACGCAATCACAGGTTACAGCAGTATCTAAGTCTCCGCTACAGAATCAACTCGAAACTTGGACGTTCTGTGTTTCTTTATAATCAAGACAGGACCGCTACATAGCAACGCATCCACTCTCAAATATAAAATTGCAGGAAGGCGGACGGTACAAGGGGTTTTACCCTTTCGGATAACTGGACTAGCTTCGTCGCTTATTTCTGCGACGACGGTTTTAATATTAGAATCTAAACAATTCGCCAAAAATGGTTTGCGTACTTTTGTAATTAGCAAAGCATCTTTCTTTACTTTTACAAAATATAACTAGACCTTAAAGGTAAAGTTTAAATGCAATATATTCTCAGACAAAGAATTGTTCGGTTTGAATTCGAGCAGAGATCTACAAGAACTCCTGTTCGGCTTGTAAATTTTGTGCTTTTATACATAATTATCAGGCCTCATTCTTTGTTCTTCGAACGCCATTGATATTTGTGTATTGTCTCATCTTTACAATCTTCCGGAATTTAATGTAAACACAAATGTACACGTGATTTATTGCAAATCAATTTACGCGTCACTTTTACACTTTAACAGTTTCCACGGGAAATGTTACAATATGCTGGTAGTAAGAGAGAGACCGTCGGAAATGAGACAGAAAGACATTTAAATTAATTTATTATTTATTATACATTAAAATACAATAGAATTTGATTATAAAATATGATATGTTGAATATCATATGCAAATTTCAATTAAGTTTCTCTATTCTACAATTGTGTCACAAAAAATTACGCATCTTAAAGTCTTTGTCATCGTCGCTGCTTTCATCATTATTATTATTGTCTTCTGATGTCTTGTCATTTAGTACTATTTTTTCATTCTTGCCACTACATAAAACATATTTTTTTTATCATTAGGCATCACAACAGGATTTTAATTAAACACAGAAAATTACAACAAACAGAGATGTGGTTATAAGAATGACACAATTTTAAAACGTAACTATCTATCTCTCTTACACAACCAATGTATTATTTTTGTCTATATATGTATAGTTATTCAATCTACTGTAATTAGAACTATTTAATTTGTGCTGCCACCTAGTGACATATTTTAGTATTATAATATTTACTTGAATGGTTTATATATTAATTGAATATCATTCATTTAAATTATTTTTGATATACAACAAAGAACACTTTCAATTTTGTGTTTCAATTCCACCCTTTGTTTGTTATTTATTGTATTTATACAATCTATTAGGTTAAAATTATTTCAAGCGAATGTGTCCCCTATGAATTAGGCACTACATTAACTGTTAGTGGAGTAACTATAAATATATAAACAAAGGCATTATCAGTTATTCTAGCACACTTCCCCTCCACGTAGCTTAAATCGGTCTGGCTCCTAATTAAACGACCGTATTTTTGTCTAATAAAGTAATTTTATATCCTGATGGCTGAACTACATTGTATTAAAATTTTAACCATACTAAAATTCTTTGAAAATTACTTTTTAAAATGCAAAATAGTATCTGGCACAGGGTTATCAATGACAAAACTGTTTGGCAATAATAAATTTATATTGCTAAAAGTTAATGCACGTTATGCGCATAGGCAAACGCAACCTCTTTCGCAAGCCAGATAGACCACATGCTTATTGAGATGGTGGGAGAGAGGGAATATCAAAGAACTAGCCTACCTGAAATTCTTTTTTTGGAAACATTGCTAGTTCTCATATTATTACATTTGTCAATTGGTTCAGACCCTCTTTGTTTCTGCTACTGATGTAACTCGAGGCAAAGAGGAATCGCTGGCTTCATATGTCGAGCTTGATCTGTTACTGGAGCAATTGCAATCATACCCGATATAACGTTGTATATTAATACAGTCGGTAATGTATATTATTCTTACTGCAGATGCAATTTGGGATAAATATACGTTTAGGTACCAGGCTTCAGACTAGTTGTATTACTGAAGTAACCATTATTTAGTTTGGCACGGCGTTGTGTCTTTCAGAGAGCTCCCCTCGGTTGTCTAAGACTGATACACCTAGTGTAATGTCTAGGTTGTCAAGGTAAAAAGAATCACGGTGGTAGATTAACAAATGCTTTGCGAGAATCGCTATGTTTGATGAATCAAATGGGCTTATTCTTTTGAACCAGCTTAACAACGGTAATAACACTCAGACAACTGCTGAGGTTGGAGTCCCAAAATGAAATTGCTTTCTCTCCAGACTTGTAATCTATTTATACCAATTTTGATGCATCCTTTCTTTCTTCAGCGAATGCATACTTTACCTTGTCTTTGTTTTTGATGACTAGAAAGTAACATGTCATATATTTTGATTGCCTAACATTTTACAACATTACTCAATATTGAATAAATTAATTAAGCATGATTAAATTTAATTATTCATGGTTTTGTTTAAATTATTTCTTAATTACTATTTGAATTAAATAATCCAAACTTAAATATTTACAATGACCTTTACAGTTACCTATGAATATCGTGTAATCTAAATTGTTTACATGGTGTTGAATTTTGTTAATTATAAGACTACAGTGGATTTTAATTAATTCTTACTATCAACAATTATTATTTGTTCATTTGATTTACACTGTGGTAAAGGAAAGGAGCCAGTCATTATTTATATAATCATTTCATAAAGTTTTTGCAGCCTTTATCAATATCTTATTTCCTATTTTAGGTATTTCACTTTTATAACAGGAACACACGTCAAATTGTATCAATTCATTTAATTACATTTTTCATTATTTCACTATATTTTAGGGAAGCATTACACAATTCCTAACCAGCATAGAAAGAAAACAACTTCATAGTTCAATTAGAAATAATACAAACTAACTAAAACTAAGTGATCCTTTATCAATTACATACAGTTAAATTTAAAAAAGATTCAAAATTCTAAATCAAAGTAGTTTTATTTAATTAAATTTCATTTTACGGTTATGGTTACTTCTGGTGTAAGACAGTCATAGAACTTGATGTTTTTATTTTAAGCTTCACACCTCAGGTAGTTTTGTTTAGTTGGACTTGTCTGTAAAATTATATAACTTTTCTATATTGATCTTTCATCGTAAAATAAAATTATTAATCTTATGACTTTTATTATTTATTGGAAAACACATGTTTACTGGTGGAAACCTACAAATTAAATAAAATTAACAACAAATTTATATTTAACCTTTCAGATAGAATTAACAAAATATAAAATCTGTTGTTGTGCAAACAAGGGCCATAGGTTCCAAGGAAAGTAAATAAAACCCTTAAAATTACTTGGTTATCCATACCTTTAACTATTTCATGCTTTAGATTAAAGTCAATTAATTAAATTCATTAGAGACATTTTTCAATCTGCTAAAAGATAACTACTAGTGGTGTAGTTGTTGTTAGCGAATTATTCTTAGGTTCTTAGTATCCAATATTCTGCATTTTGCTTGATAACAAAGTGATTTAAATATAAATGCCCTTCATCACTCATTATCAATTGATCAATGAAGTTGTTTTATTCATTAGCCAATTTTTCTATATGAATTGCATAGGTAAGATGTAGTACAATCTCTCAGCTTCAGTTGTTGCACTAATTAAATCTTAGGAATATAATAAGTGCTGCCATAAAATTCATTGTGAGAATCTTTGAGCAATCTCAAGCTGAAGGGAAAGGCTTCAGATGAACTCATTTAACATATTTTTTATTTCTGTCAGAACGTGATCTTCTGGTCCATGGAAGGTCCACCACTAACCAATGTTCTCAAAAACATGAAACTAATTGATGAATCATTAGTTTGAAAAGTGCATTTTGCACATTGAGATATAAACAATAGGCTTGCTAACTTTGGATCATTGAATGATTATGTTCAAAATAAAATTCTATGATGTTGATTTGCTGTAATTTTGTATAACAAATTTTTAAGGATAAAATTAGAAATCCTGAAATAAAAAGCAAAGAGAGAATTAAATTTTGCATAGTTCCAATTGTTTGAAGTACTCTCGTGACTTTTGCAACATTTATATTTAAGAATATCAACACAATTAACACGTTCAGTGCCAGGGATCCTATGCATTTTTCTGCAGTATCGAAGAAATTTATTGCTGAATAAACCTTAAATATTCCAAGTCGCATATGTGGCACCGTCGACCTTCCAGTTGAACAGCTATGAGCGCCAGGTATGCATCCTCGATGCTGAACGTATTAATATAGAAAACTAAGTAAATGTATCTGTGCCAAAATATCTAACATCCTTTTTTTGTAAACAGTAAATTTCTCTTCAAAACGCCTATGATATTACTGTCATACTTTTTCTCTTACTATAATTTATATAAAAATTCATTGATGGATTTTAAATTTTATCAAAAAATCCCAATCTGTATAAAAGAATTTTACTGATTAAAATTGCTATAACTTCTGAACGTATTCAAATTTTTTGATAAAATTTGAAATCGGTTGATTAAATTTTTATACAGATTATAGCAAGAGAAAAAAGTTTACAACACTTTGTAAGCTGTGAAATATTTCAGCTAAGCTCAATTGAAATTGATTTACGGATCACAAACTCCAATCATTTGCCCTAGTATTAACTTACAATAATTTCCTGATGGGTTTTATGCCTTAAAGACAAAAATATTTTATACAAAAAATTCTAAAGGCACTGCTAAATGATTGTATTTATATCCTATTTCATTGTAACATCTGATGTAATTGAATTTAATAATTTATTATTGAATGTTTATAAATGAATAGAACTTAAGACCTAACTTATTGAATTATATTAATGTATTTATTAAACTAGTTAAAACAATTTTAGTATTTATAGTTTGATTTAATAACAATAATTTTGCAACTATTTTCTATCTATAAATTGATTTAAAACTACCGCATTAATTAAATGACCTCATCTAAATTATATACGAGTGTGCAAATAAATAGTTGTTGTCCTAAATTCATTTAATAAAGATGCAGTTTCAATTAAAATATTTCTCTATTTATCTAACATCAATTTTGAAATCAGAATTATTTAAAAATGAAATTATAATTATGTACGGTTTCTACTTTCATCTATTACAAAACAGTACAGTTTCTTATTTAGTTGAACTATGCAGTGGCACAGAATTATTGCAGATAATCAACAATACTATATGTGGGGTTATGCAACACATACAATGGGCCAATTAAGGAAAATAAATGATCTATTGCATTTTATATTTTTCAATTAATTCTTTTCTTTACTATCATCTAGTATTTTAACAACTTAATATTTGACATCACTTTTGGGAGTACATCTATTGAATTTTACCAGTACAAAATCATTCTTAACAGGATTTCAGCCAAATCATAAAAGTTAGAACATATCAATTAATGTCGCCATCACTGTTACCGCGATTTTAAAAGTTATGATGTATTTTTAACTTCTCCTTTTCTTCTTATTTTATCCATTTTCAACTCTAAATTAATTTTTTATTGGTATGTGTTAATATGTCTCTGTTTCTATACTTTCTTTCATTGGTGTTTTTACTTTTTTATAACTTTTACGAGGACCCTGAAATTTTGTTCGTGAAAAGTTCCTTTCATTTTCTTCATTTTTTGTCTCTTGTAAAAAAACGTTATCTCGCATCGTTTCTGAAAAAAGAGTGTTTTTCCGAAGCTGATCTCCAATTTTTGTATTTCTTGTCCCATCGAGCGTTAAAATGTAGTTGGCGTGATTAATTGTTTATGTCAGTGCAACAGTTTTGACAGTTGATTTGGTGTTGCTTGTTTTCCCGTGAATATGGCATATTCTTTTGATGAACAGACTGACATGTTGTTAGTACTTGGTTTCTGCAAAGATAATTATAGGAGAAGTGTTCGCATGTATCAAGAGAGGTATCCGTATCGACAAATTCCAAATCGCCAGACTTTTGCGAGCATCGAACGTCGACTTCGAGAAATTGGACGCTTGCAACTCTTGAGAGTCAATGCTGGAAAACCATGGCAAGCTCGAACACCTCTAGTGGAAGAAGCTGTTCTTGATGTGGTTGATGAAAATCTAAGTATCAGCACTTGCAGGGTCGAACGTGAACAAGAAGTTCGAAAAAGCACAGTCAGGATTTTAAAGGAACAACTCATTCGTTCTTTTCATGTTCAGCCCGTCCAGGAGTTGTTGCCCATTGATCATCCCTTACGTTTGAGATTTGTACAAAATGTGTTAGAA
>JAHWXV010488506.1:0-19034 GCA_024586415.1 Phrixothrix hirtus | reverse complement strand
TGTGTGTGTGTGTGTGTGTGTGTGTGTGTGTGTGTGTGTGTGTGTGTGTGTGTGTGTGTGTGTGTGTGTGTGTGTGTGTGTGTGTGTGTGTGTGTTATTGTGTGTGTGTGTGGGCGCGCGCGCGTGCGTGTGTGTGTGCGTGTACGTAGTTGTCAATATATCTCGAAAATCGAACATCATAGAAAAGTCAAATTTCACGTATAAGTTTATTCCCGCCTTATCACTTTCCTGTAAGAATTTAGTTAAAATCGAATAATCAGAACTGCCAATTTATTCTTGTGATTTTTAGGTTTTTTGCAATTTTCTCGAAAACAGCTATAACGATTTTGTTAAACTCGCAACATTTCTTTGAGTGGGGCATTAAATACATAATAACCGTAATACATTTAAAAATAAAAATTATAGCTGTTTTCGAGAAAATCGCAAAAA
Source organism: Phrixothrix hirtus (assembly GCA_024586415.1). Classification (NCBI taxonomy): domain Eukaryota; kingdom Metazoa; phylum Arthropoda; class Insecta; order Coleoptera; family Phengodidae; genus Phrixothrix; species Phrixothrix hirtus. The sequence goes on along the minus strand of JAHWXV010488506.1, from coordinate 18,605 downwards.
AACCTAAAAATAACAAGAATAAAGTGGCACTTCCGGTCATTCGATTTTACCTACATTCTTGATGTCTTATGTGCAGAAGATAAAAAACTTAAATATACAATATCAGTCATATATTATATTTAGCTTTTGAGATATGTTGTTAGCAATTAATGTACTAACAACTTCGGATTACTCGACTTCCGAAAATTTATTAGAGATATAACTTGATTCATGTAAAACGGAAAAGAAACCAAGAAATTTACTAAGTTTAAAAAAAATCGTTATACCCGATTTCAAGAAAATCGCGAAAAACTAAAATTCAGGAAATATCCAAGAATGACAGAAATAAAGTGGAATATCCGGTTATTCGATTTCAACCAAATTCTTTATTTGATATACTAATGTAGTCATGGCCACAAATTTAAATTTTCATTCAGTTTTGACTTTTAGTTTCATAGGTATTTTATTTTAAGTTAATGGTGCCGGTACTTCCGGTTACTCAATTTACAGAAAATCTTCCCAGAAACGGCATAAACTGTATCAAAGGTAATTAAATGGATAAGTAATGAAATAAGTTTTAAAAAAATTGTTGGAGCGGATTTTGAGAAAATCGCGAGAACCGAAAATTTGGAAAATATCTAAAAATAACAGAAATAAAGTTGTACTTCCGGTTATTAGATTCTAACAAAATTCTTGATTTAACATACAAAGGTAGTTGGGATCTCATATACAAATTTTCAGGTATTTAGGACTATCAATTTCATAGTTATTTTAGTCACAGCTAATGGTAAGACTACTTCCGGTTACTGGTTTTACGGATATTTTTTGAGAAATTGTTTCAATTATATAAGAGGGCATTAAATCGCTAAGAAATGTAATAAATTTTAAAAAAATCGTTATAGCCGATTTCGAGAAAATCGCGAATAACAAAAAAATGACAGGAGTAAAGTGGCACCACCCTCTATTAAATTTTAGCGAAATTGTTGCCGTCGCGTGCGGGGATGGATAAAAAATCAAAAATAAAGTTTCGTTTACTACGACTTTTCATTTTCGAGATATTTTGTTCACACCCACACACACACACATACACACACACATACACACACACCCACACAAACACACACACGCGCGCGCGCGCGCTCGTGCACTTAAGAAGAAACGAAATCCAATCAAATTAAGCTACAAGAAAAAATGGATTCCAATCAAGAAGGAATGAAATCCAATCAAACCAAAATACAAAAAAGAATGGTATCCATAAATTCAAATTAAAATAAATTGCACGAAAAAATTATAAACAAATTAAAAAAGGAAACGTTATCAATTAACGCAAGCCAAAATAAAACACAAGAGGAAATGCAATCCATAAATACAAATCGAAATAAATTGATAGAGGAAATTAAACCAAGTCAAAATGCATTGAAAGAAGAATTTAATTATGCCAAAACGAACTAGCAAAGGAAATAGAAGACGAGAGATAGGTCAACAAAATGTGAGGAAGTAACTAAGGAGTGTGTCGAACTACATCAAAAGTTTGTTCTGCTTACCGTAAATAAAGAAGTCAGCATGCCTAAGAAGGAAGTGGTTTCTACTCCACATGAACAGCCAATAGAAGTGAATGCTAAGTACCAGAAGACATGTTAAAGCACCACGTATGATGGGAAGACGTCTTGGGCCAATTAACATAAACAATTCATGGCAGCCGCAACGTTAAATGGATAGACCATTGGAGAAAAGGCAACTGCTTTAATATTAGCTCTACGAGGGGATGCGTTAGACATTCTTCAAACAATATCGGACGATCTACAAAATAACTTCGATTACCTTGTGTCAGGATCGGATATGCGATATGGAGATAAACATTTGCAACAGGTCTACTGTGCCCAATTAAGAAATCGTGTACAGAAGCTTGGAGAGAACCCCCGGGAATTTGAAGCTAAAATTGCGCGGCTAGTAAGATCAGCATACCCTACGGCTCCAGAAAGTTTTATTGAACAAATTGGGGTGAAAACACATGTCGATGGTCTTAGGGATTCGGAAACATAGCAGGCACTTAGATTAGCACGTCCACGTGACATTGCTAGTGCACTAGCTCATGCACTAGCACTTGAATCGGCCAAACAAGCGTCGAAGGGTCACGTTCGTGTCCGAGCCATTGAGAAAGATAAAGCTAGTACTGAGACTTTAGAAGAATTAGTGTTAAAATTACTTAATATGCAAAAGCCAACAGGACGTAAACTTCGAGCCAGGAAGTGCAGTAAGCAGGGGCATACACAGAAAAATTGTCAAAATTCTATGAGCAGTCCTGCTGATAATTCAAAACACCAAGAAGTCACCATCCAAGTGGCATCTTAAAACATAAACCGGATAGTCTTTACATTAATGGAACAATTGCTGGGAAGAATTGCAGAATTCTGCTAGACACAGGAGCAACAAAGACAATAGTCAAACCAAACATTGTTGGGAATGGAACTTTACTGCCTTCACCGCTGCGACTACGTATAGCTACTGGAAAGCACCCAACCCTTCATGGTAAAATAATTACAGATATTCAGATTGGATGTAGGAAGTTAACGCATCGGGTACTAGTAGCTGATATTGGGGAACCTGTTATATTGGGTATGGATATAATGCCTGAGTTTGGCTTCGCCTTAGACTTGAAGAACCACATCATACGGGTTGATGATGGAGAGATACCCATGAATCAGAACTAAGACCATGTAATAAAAATAATTCTAGCCGTGGAAGTAACATTACTGTCAAGCAGTGAAACAATAGTTGTAGGCAAACCGGATGGAGACCTCCGGGTAGGATGTATAAAAATTTTAGAAACCAGCAATATAAGTACTGGTAGTGGAATTTTAGCTGGAAGTGCATTGATCAAAACCAAGGAAATAAAGCCTGATTGCTTAAAGAGTGTCAGTACTTTCCAAATAACTCTAAGGAAGGGCACTGAATTAGAATCATGCACACCTATCTCATACGTGGTACGTTGCACAAACGCCAGTGAGAAGGTTTTTCCCGCAAAGAAATTATCTAAACTGCATGCCATGCTTGAATCCTTCAATAACGGGTTATCCTTTGAGCAAAAGGCCAAATGAAGTCAGTTGATCCAATGATATGCCGATATATTTGCCATGGACGACTGTTTGAAGGGAAGAACAAATGTTGTGACACGCAAAATAAATACCGGTGATGCCCAACTAGTACGTCAACGATCAAGGAGGCTGACTGTGCGAACGAAGCGAAGCTGAACAGATAATTAAGGACATAGCCCGCGAAGGGATAATAGAGCCATTCAGCAGTCCTTGGGCATCGCCAGTTGTACTGGTTAAGAAGAAAAGTGGTAGCACCAGATTCTGTGTGGATTACCGACGTTTAAATAATGTGACCAAAAAGGATAGTTGCCCAGAATTGAAGACACTTTAGGCACACTTTCCGGTTCCAAATGGTTTTCAACTCTAGACATGAAAAGTGGTTATTGGCAAGTCTGTATGGAAGCTGAACATCGGTAAAGTAGAGCATTCTGTGTTGAATCTGGCCTCTTACAGTTAACTGTGATGCCTTTTGGCTTGTTGGGCAATGCACCAGCGACGTTTGAAAGGGCAATGGAGTTGATCCTGAGAGGGTTTTCTTGGAAAACATGTCATAGTAATTGGAAAGACCTTCTACGAAGATCCGAAAAATCGCGAAGAGGTGTTTCAAAGACTACGAAGTGCACATCTACAAGTTAGTTCGAAAAAGTGCAACTTGTTTCAAAACAAAGCGAAATACTTGGGTCATGTAGTCTCGCAAAAAGGTATGGCAGCAGATCCAGAGAAAATTGAGCCCGTACGAGAATGCTACAACAGAACGCTAAACATGAATTAAGAAGCATTTTGTAGTTTTGCACTTACTTTCGTCGCATTGTACGTGGATTTGCAGACAATGGAAAACCACCGACAAAACTTACTGAAGAGGACCAGCCCTATTTATGAAACAATGGCTTCCAGGAGTCATTCGAGACACTTAAACTAACACTGATAGTGACACCCATACTCATTTACCCTAGAATAGAAAGAAGATTTGTCTTAGATACTGATGCTAGTCACGTCGGCATTGGTACAGTGCTATCGCAAATTCAAGATGGGCAAGAACGAGTAATTCGGTATTATAGCAAAGTGTTGTCCAAACCTGAGAGGAACTATTGTGTTACGTGCAAAGAATTGCTAGAGATCGTAAAGGCTGTTGAACACTTTCACAAATGCCTTTATGGACGAAATTTCTTATTGAGAACTGATCATGCAGCATTGAAATGGCCCATGCAATTTAAGAGTCCAGAAGGCCAAATAGCGAGATGGATTGGACGGCTGCAAGAGTATGATTTTGAAGTTGAACATTGTGCTGGAAAGATTCATAAAAATGCTGACGCTTTATCAAGACGTGCTTGCATAGAAGATTGCAAGTTGAAGATCCTCTTGTCAACCGTACTACTGTAAATAACGACTGATGGAACCCAGATAATGTTAAACAAGGTCAGTAAAATGACCCAGACCTGAAGGTGCTATTAAAATGGGAGAATGAAGGTCGAAGATCAGGTTGGGAGGAAGTAGCCTCATTTAATTCCATTTTTAAAGCATATTAGTCCCAAATGGAATCCTTGCAAGTTCAGGACGGACTTTTGAAAAGAGCCCTAGACAGTGATGATGGAAGTAAAACACGAATGCAGTTGGTGGTTCCGAAGAACAGAGTATCGGAAGTGCTACGGCAGCAGCTTGATGGTCCATCAGGAGGGCATATGGGCGTAAAGAGAACTCTGGAAAAGGTTCGTGAAAGATTTTATTGGATGAACTGCAAGGATGATGTTAAGGAATGGTGTCGAAAATGTGTAATATGTGCATCTGGGAGCGATCGATTGGTGAGAAGAAAAACCGATGCGTCAATATAATGTGAGTAGTCTATTCGAAAGGGTCGCCATTGATATAGCTGGTCCATTTCCAGAAACTGAAACAAACAGGAAGCATACATTATGGTTGCAATGGACTATTTTAGTAAATGGACCGAAGCATACGCTTTACCTTATCAAGAGGCATTTACAGTGGCCAAGACCTTGGCAAAAGAAATGCTTAGCCGCTTTGAAATTCTCTTGGAATTACGCTCTGACTAAGGGAGAAACTTTTAGTTAGCTTTGTTTCAAAGTCTCTGCCAACTGTTGAAAATACGCAAAACCAGAACAACTGCTCTGCACCCCCAGTCAGATGGAATGGTGGAACGCATGAATCGAACAATGGGAAAATAGTTATCAAAAGTTGTCTCGGACCATCAAAGAGATTGAGACCAGTACTTGCATCTATTCCTGATGGCATATCGATCAGCTGTACACGAAGCAACAGGAGAGACTCCAGCTAGAGTATTGTTTGTGCGTGAAATAAGACTACCGTGTGATTTGGAATCTGGTAGTAAGCTTGGCGAGTAGGAGGGCGCTTGCAATGTGTACGCTGAAAGCCTAGGAAAGGAACTAAATTCTATTCATGAGAGAGTTCGTAGTAACATTCAGATTGCCAGCGATCGAATGAAAGTCCGGTATGATGTAAATTCCAAAAGTGGAGGATTTCAACCCAATGATGTAGTCTGGTTGTACCAACCTCAGCGACAGCGAGGTCTATCCCCCAAATTGCATAGACCTTGAGAAGGTCCGTATAAGGTGGTAAAAAGGATCAACGGTGTAATCTACCGAATTGTGAAATTTTCCAGAGGAAAACCCAAAGTAGTTCACATGAATTGGTTAGGCCCATACGCTGGGAGTAACTCAGAACCAGTACAGCAGGAATGTGTGCAAAGGGCAAACCACTTCGGGATGGAAGGACTAGGAGTCAAGATCCGACAACAATCATTCACTCACTCTATGACAACCTATTCGGGACGCCAAAAAGCTAGAATTGGGGTTAGCACTGAGGAGTACAGAGATCTGTTTAATGTACCAGAGGAGTACCCCTTGACCCATTGTATCGCTATGGACGCCCGAATGTCCGTGGCATTGTAGTTGAGTTTAAGAAGAGGTATGGTGGCGTAGAAGAGATACTGCAACAAGAGCCAGAAATTGGTAAGGCATGTCACCTACTACGCCGTCACGGCTAAGCTATGCGAAGTATTTACTACGAAAGCATTGTCTCATCAAACGCCACGTAATGAAGACTTGTGGAAGGCGTTATGGGATTTACAGGAACGTATTTGTCCCGGCGCCAGTAGAAAGTTAGCTGTACCAAAGCTCTGCTGTAGCCTAGACCAGCTTAATTGGCGCGTGGTACGTAACATCTTGGAGGTAGTGTTTTGTGGCATTGGTGTCAAGATCCTGGTTTGCAGTTGGAACCCAAATGGGATTACACCAGCGACAAAATCTGTGGACTGCCATTTCTTCAACAAATGGGGCTGCAAGTATGTATCGCAGTGCAGGTTCCGACATCGGCCAACGAAAATAGAACCACCGCAAGCGCTAAGTCAAGATCACTGTTACCGGACGTAACAGTCTTAATGAAGGGGCAGTGGAACAAAAATTAGAAACAGTAAATGGAAAATTCTAGAATCATCTACAATGTTTTCTTTATAATAAAATAGATCATGTAAGCAGCAAATGACTCATTGCAGTAATTTATGTCTGTCAATTCAATTAGGTCAGCAATGAGTCATAGCATTACATCATTATTACGAGTAATATTCTCGATTATATAAGTAGCGAATTGAGCTCTCTTAGGAGTAGTTTTTGTTAGAATCTTGTACTGTGCATTACTGTTGTAAATATAAATTTACCTAAATAGAATTATAAATAAATGTTTGCTGCTTGTGGATTGTAAAATAGATAATTAAATATTTAAAATAAATTAGTGTTATGATCAGAAATATTATTATTTCAAAATTTTCGATAAAAATGTTACTCAAAATAGGAAATAAATATGAACCCATAGGCATGCCTAAATCCTGTTGCTAAAACTTATTTTCAAAATGAAAATGGGTGGTCTTAGAGCCAACTGATTAAGGTACTGGGAGAACGTGTCAATCTTAGTTTTAAGGACAAAGTAATTCAAGTTTCTTTTTATAACATTTAAAGTTTTATCAATAGAAAGATTGGTAAATAAACTAATATAACATCATATCCAATTAAAACGTGTTTTTAAATAAACTCAGTTTTGTTTAATTATCCCAAAATATGTTTCGTATTTTTTATGTAGGAATCGGTATTATCCGATAAATGGTTATGTTATGGAAAAGTTTTGAAACTGTTTCAAAAGGTGATCTTACAATAGAATTAAATCGTCCTAAAGGAACATATTCTTTGTGCACCTTGGGTTAACTGAAAAAATCTAGTGATTTACAGTTATGTGGTGTGAGATTTTTACGTTTTCGTATTTGTATTTGTTTAATAATTATTAAATTCCTTCTGCAATTGTTTTAGTGTGTTACATACCTTTTTAGCAGCTTTCAATTGATGGTAGTTTAAAGTAAACTTGGTGGTACGAACAAAAGGCAATTTGTTTGTCAGTCGGGGGTAGTGAGTCTAACTTAGGGGTTGTTGTAGTTGCAGTCTTTTCTGCTACATTTAAAGAAAGTCGGAGGAAAAATCTAGGGCGCCACGTTGTCTACTTGCCTGTAATACGAAGGTCGATAGAATTAAGGGGTTTGATATACACTCAGGACGACTAGAAGGGAGTATAGTAAATGGCAAACTTGTATGCAATGTTGAAAATAATATAACAATTGATTCTTAGTTGAGAAACTGAAAAGTCGACCAATTTTTGTTTACTCAGCACACGGTGTCTCGGAAGTCCAAGTTCACTAAATATTAGAAGATCAGAAAAAGGGTCGAGATGTATTATAATTAAATTACCCTGAACAGGCGAGAAAAATTAAGCAGACTAGAACGTTTAGAAATTCGCATCCGTTTTACATGTAGGATTAAATGCATTTTCGTTTTACAGAAGTGTGCGGTTTAGCGATAAGAGTTTGAAACAAGTTTTTTTTCTACGCGGCTGCTGCAAATTAGAACGATAGAAATGCGTTGTCTTATATACCTTTAGTTTCCAGTCGCGTATCCCGTATTTGTGAAAATTAGTTAACTCAAAATAATGTGAATAATATGTGAATAAGATGTACATATTATAGTAAAATAAGTAATTATGCAAACGTATGAGTAAATTAAAGTTAAATATACAGGACGTTCTCTGAGAACGTGACAATTGTGATGCTTCGGTAATTGTTTGAAGATACCTTCAGTCAGTAATTGTTGTATTTTAGTATTACAGTCTGTAAAATTAGGCATTATCGTTAAGCTTTCTTTGTCTGCAGGAAGTATTTTAAAATCTTTGTTGCTTTTAATCTTAGTATTAGACAAATCTTCTCCCACACGAACGCTGATTTTAATTTTTTACCTACTTTGTGTATTATAAAATATAGTTGCTTCAATAAGAGACATTTTATAGGATCAATAGCTTTTTTATGTTGTAAGACAGACATTAGCTTATGGTCGCCATTTGGCACCAGCGTATTCTAATATATCGCCATTATAGTCAGTAAATAACTGCAAGCTCAAAATGCACACATTTTTTGGAATTCAATACGTTAATCAACGATCCCATCTACTTTTTTAAATTCTACAATATAATAATTGTTACAATTGAATTATCATCATTACTAAAATATGATAGTTTTGAGCAGACCATTACAATTCATACCTATAAATAACATACAGACGCATTCTGAAGTTGAGATTAAATTAAAGTCATAAAAATTTATATAATATAATATAGCTTTATGTAATCTCAATTAGTGAAAAATGGACATAATCGGTTTTCAGGATGTCTTTAACACGTATTACCGAATTTCGTTATTATTAGACCTATGGTAGGGCTTGCTTTTCGTCAGGATAATTTTGGACTTTGACTACGAAAGTTTATTTCAACGATTATCCTCTTTATTCTTATTTTTATACTTTAATGACACATTTATTAAACCAATCGTTTATTCCATTCTGCCGTGAAAAAAGCTATGTAAAATGATTGTTCCAATCATAAAATACTACCATTACATAGCTTGGTGTACTAAATGGTACTTATCTCGAGTGATTATATAAAACGTCTCCATCCTGTTTAGTTACTTCAATTACGAAAGGAATAATGTCAATTTGTATGTAATTGTAAACTGCGTCATTATGTTCCGACTTCAATTTATATTGTTGAATTTAAATAAATTTTGGCGCGGTTGTGAGTGTTTTCTCAAAACTTATAAAAGCAATTAATGTTATCACAGTGAATACAAACAAAACAATAAAACGGATTTAATAAGACAAGATAATTTAAAGTTTACTCTTTTAACGGTTTCATATTCAATATAAGTATTTCATTTCAAGGAACTGAATCTAGTGCTTTATTTGTGTTTGAAATAAGTAAGGTAAAATAATAAACTTTATTGATACAAATATTGATACATCATATACATACATATATATTATATTATATTTTTATTTGGCTCTGATGAAGGGATAAAATTCATCCGTTAGCCAGTAAATAAAATATCTTTTATATGATAAAATCTGATCAAATAATTTAACTAGGAACAAACTCTACTAATAAGTAGTAAATATTAAAGTTAAATATATATCACTTATAAATTTATAAATATATAATGAATTATATACCATTTCAAAATTTCATAAGTTAGACTTCATTTATTAATTTGTTAGGATAATCAGCAATTCAGAAACTTGTTTTCTTGTACTCGTATATACATATATCATATTTATGTATCATTGTTAGAAACCCCAGTTCTTAATTATTTTATAATTGTTGGCCATTATAGCAGTGAAGATCGTTTCAAAAAGCAACGTAACTGAAGACCTCAATACTTACCGGATGTTAAAATCTTTCTTCCAATTCTAATAGACACTGTCAAAATAGTTTAACGGCATACCTAACTATAGCGCTTATATATCTTGGTTTAGAGCAATTGTAACTTATTACTTGGTAATTCATTTTACTGTTCGTACACTACGCAAGAATATCAATAAACAACTAAACTAGACGTGTCTTTATATCACTTGGTTCGTAGTTATTGGCAAAAAATTAGCAACCTTACCACGTCAACTATATCTCATTTCTTTGATCTTCGTAATTTCAATGATAAGTAGTGGTCTTTCAATTTAGTCTTTCTCAAACAACTTTATTTAAAAATCGAAGGCAAATATTTAACGAGAAGGAAATGTTATGCGCCTTCTCCATGCTGGTAGTGGGCATGTCGTAAAGTGATTTTTCTCACGAATTAATGATAGCGCGGAACATAATATAGAGATTATGCAACCCCTATTAATAGACGATATAAGTGGGAGTTGTGTAGGTCGCGCAAAATGAACTACGCTAATTCAGAATTATTTCACGATGCTGCAGGTTAGTTTCGGCCGTTTTGTCACAGCTCGCCGACATTTTGAAGATCTTAATTGAATTTACAAAGTGGCAGTTTCAGAGTTATCTTATGCTGAAAGGTCATATTAAACCTATTATACAATTATTTCTTAAATTATAATAGTGTTCATTTGTATAAGTTTACTGTCAATTACTAACTGTAATTCAATTAAAACAATAATAAATTTCTACTTTGGATTAATTATTGTCAACTCCAAAAACTTAATATTATTTTAAAAAGAAATCCCGAAAAAGAATTTCCTTAAATGTTAATTTGAAGCAACTTAATGCTATTAATTCGAAAACGTTTGATCACCACTTACTTTACATTACAATTAGTGGAAGAATTGTAACAATAATAGTTTCTTTGGCAATAAAATTATACAAGCGGTATCCTTTAACTAAGAACGATGTCTAGCCGGTGCCCAACCTGACTGTGCCGAAGAATCAATGAATTTATGCACGCATTGAATGTTCTGAAAAATAATTTGGTTCACACCTATTATGAACTTAATAAAACAGACAATGATTTGTTTAATAACCAGAGTAACAGGAATGCATACATAATTTACACTCCAAAAAAAATGGCGATCCAACAATTTACTTCAATTTAGTATCCTTAGAATTATTCACATCAAATAGAGACCTATTCACTGTTAAGCTTTAATGTAATAGGACTTTTGTCAACCGAATTCTTTGACCAGCAACGTATAGTTAACAGAACTGCTACATTTAAACTAGAATTTATAGTTTATAGTACTTATTTGGTTTACGACGTTTCTTTACAAAAAACGGGTACGGTAGATCACGCTCGTTTTACAAATTGGAACAACCTGGGATCTCGTCAATTTATATCAGTTGCTAGAAATGTAATCTGATACATATAAAACCCATCTACTAATGATACGAAAACAATAGAAAATTTTTAAGTGAAAGTTTATACGTCACAATGAACACCAAATACAACTCACTTTCTTTCAAAGTAATATAATATCTAATTACAATGCTGCATTCTATTAAGAATTTAATAATAATAAACATTATTTCTATAGGCTTTACAGCATTAGAAATTGTCAATTACATGATTTATACAGGTGCACATAATTTGATATAACATAAGAGATCATTCAATACATTGCACAGCTAAAATATTCGTCTAAAATGTAAAAACTTTTATGCAGTAATTTTTTCTTTAGCAGTTCTTTAAGTTTATTAATTTTCGCGATACTTTTAAAATATTCCGGTAAATGGTTATATATTTTAATGAGGATAGCATAACAACAGTCCGCTAGGAGTGCTAATCTATGTAAATGCATTTGTAAATTTCTGCCTGTTCTTATAGGATATTCGGTTAATTCATTCCTTAATATAAAGTTTTTAGATTTACCATTCTTATACACATAAATACAAAATTTTAAAATACGTACATAGGTTACAGTTAAAATATTAAGTTGCTTAAAGAGCGTTTTATAGTGTGTGTTTCAATTAAAAAAAGTCATAGTACGGATAATGTACTTTTGACATAATAAAATTTTTGATATCCAGTTCCAGTTACCCCAAGCAACAGTACCACATGCAATAGCCGTGTGTAAAATTGTAAAATAATAAGAGCGCAATATTTCTAGATTTACAAATTTTCGCAGTCTCCAGATAGTAAAGTTTGAGGTTGCTAACTTCTTAAGTATAACAATAACGCGAGCATGCTAATTAGGATTGTAATCAACATGTATACCTAAAAATTTTATAACATTACTCTGCTTAATGTTTCCTGCTTCGTTACGAACTAAAACACTATAATCCATATCTTTATAAGAAAAAAGTAACAAATCCGACTTAGACATATTCTGTGCAAGACCATTATCAATACAATAATTACTCTTGTCAGATACATAAAGATTAGTTCTACTGGATAAGGCGTGAGTATCATATGCATGTATTACAGCTGATATGTCATCTGCATATGATGTAACATGTTCAGTTTTAAGGTAAGTGCGAACGTCAATAATAAAGATCAAAAATAGGAGGGGTTCTAGCGTGCTTCCCTGTGGTACACCCTTACGTATATGAGGAAATTTGGATCGTGCTTCCTTATTCTTCCTTCTCAAAATAACTTGTTAGGTACGTTATGAAAAGGAACGACTTAGCTCATTCAAATTAATCAAATTACAACATATAACTATAACACAACAATGTGCTACACGCAAAATACCAAAAGCAACATCAATTTACTCGAAGTATTATTATATACTATTAACTCGCGAAAATAGACACAATTCAATTCAAATAGGTTAAACGTCGGATACTTCATCTAGAAAATCTAATAACTTTATAAAAATGTAATCACAACTTTTCTGTGACTAAGAAGTATTACTATATTAGTAAAATAACAACAGCTATAAAATGATTTACGACAAACCTTGAGAAAATAGATTGTTCTCTTATGAAAACAATAAAATAGGAGCAGTATTACTTAAAATTGAAACATTGAAAATTAATTATATTACCTTTAGATGAAATTCCTGTTAATAGTAGAAGCAACTAAACACGCATCTAACTTGCTTATATACAAGCTGTACCCAAAATACATGGTACGACAATTGAGGCGATAACATGCACTAGTAGGTCAAGCTATGATTTTACTATCTATGCATATTTGCAATAAAATGGCTTATTAAAATACAGTTGACAAAATAATGTTTTTGCATAATAATGTGCTATTAACCTAAAACTTATTATCCACGTCACATGAATTTGCAGGTGTAAAAACTAGACATTAGCGGACTAAGGCAAACATGTTTATTTCGAACCTTTCACTATTAAGTTTTGAAAGTGACTAAATGTACATTGCTTTTACTAGTACGTAAACCATATTTCGAAAGAAGAACAATAGCGGGCATCATGGAAATTATGTTGAAAGCATGAGAACATATTACACCATGAATATGGAATAATTGCAACATTAGTGCAGTCTTCAGCTTCACCGTGTGTTTTGGATGAATCGCCAAGGTCAAGCTCAACAGGATTTTTAAATGCCTTTTTTATCTCTTTAATACACCCACTTATTTATTTATTTGAATAAATTTGTATACTGCGGCGATGAAAGTTGATTGTAGAACAAAGATTGTAATTTGATGTTCTTATTTTGTAAATGGGGGTTAATGTCAGAATTCGTGAAAAGTACACAATCTCAAAACATTGAACAGAGTTTTCTGAATCCTACAACCACATACATCTAAAGGTTGCATTTTCTCGTTGCTCCTGTTCATATTATTCCATAGTTAACATATTTATATAGAGGCGTCGGTTTTGCTACCACTTTCGGTCAGTGGCCACCCACAAATAAAGTAATAAGATAATTAAAACAATTTTTGGTTTAAACTGTGTAACTTTAATAAAAAATTAAACGTTTTGAAAACTATTTGTTTTCGAAACGTTTAATTTTTTTTTTTTATTAAAGTTACACAGTTTAAACCAAAAATTGTTTTAATTATGACTACTAACTGTGAAAGTTTCCATAAATATTTAAAGTAATAAGATACTTGTCGTTCCTGAATTAGGAAAATATACTTTTTCCTACCATGTGCGAAAGTAATCTCGGAGGAAAATAAATTTCTATACGTGTACCATATAGTCACATCAGTTCCCGAAATAAGTTCTCCCGAAATGCATACCCCCGTATATACATTAATTGGTTGGAATATATTTAGTAGCTCCTATCATACGTCTAAATTTTAGACTAGGTGCTATTAAAACTAGGACTAGAGGGAAAGAAGTTTTCCTTCGTCTTGTATTAGTGATTGCACTGTATAACTTTTAGTTGTAGTACCCATTGCTTTTCTCATTCAACCGCCAATGTTCTTGCAGAATTCCTTACCAGTTTGCAGCCGCTTAGATAAAATCGGTACACGAGTTGGTATCCAGATCTTCTTTTAAGATCTTGTTCCTCTTCACCAAAATTTTTTTCGTAATAAATTCATTAACTTTTCGAAACACCGTTTTATATCAATTCTGAAATTTTGTTAATGACCTTTTTGAAGCAGTCAGTCTAAAATATACCTAACCAATCTCTTTTTGAACTTGGAAAGCCCAATTATGTAGGTCGATATGGTGAACAATGAAGCCAATATGAAATGTTGATTTAAAATCCTCCAATGTGAAATCAGAAAATTTCTTAACATTTTTCTCCATAAGTACTATCCATATTTAAATAGTGAGCCCAACGTTCTAATTGTCTGATAAATTTCACTTTCTAAAATATTGTTTTGTTTTCCCGAATCGGTCCTAAGTCGCTCTTTCGTTTCCTCTTGCAACTTTGACGGCCGAGTTTTTTAAACAATTATCTTTGTTCCAAAATTCTAAAAAGCTTGCTTTATTACATATATATTTATCGTAAAGGTTAAGCAAGGCTGATCGCTGTACGTACTTTACTTCTATACATAAACATTTTATACATTTATAACACTCACTTAGGTCAAGCAAATTTGGGTGCAGTATGTAATTGAATGGCTGGCCACATACTCAATAAACTTCTATTAAAAACAGTAGCCAATACTCGTTTTGTCATCATAACAAAAATGGCGTTTCTTTCTTAATTCATGGTCACAAAATGCGAAAATAACATTAAACCTATCGTACCACGTAATAATTCTAAGAATTCAAATTCATAAAAATAGTGTTTGATATTGATTGCTACGTGCTTCCCTCCTTCTAATACGTTAGCAATCAATTTGTTATTTTTCAAATGTTTTCTATTGAATGACATTTGTCAAATTCGTGTTGTTTACTAAATAAACCGTGTAAAAAGTTCGCCTTAAGTAATTTAACAGACATTTTCATTTGAAAATGTCGTCATCATCAAAACTCAAAGAAAACCCATTGCTGAAACAGCAAAATTTGCTTATTTTAAATATTTTTGATGTCCTATTACGAATGAAGACCGAAGTTGAGTGCCACAGATTTGTTGTCAAACTTGTATAGCAAATTAGAGATACTGAATTAATGACAATCGTTACTCTAGTGTATCGGTCCCACTTCCACCCATAGATAATACAGAAGATTCGGATAATGCTGAGGTTGCTGAAACGGAAAGTCCTTCATATCAAGAATGCTTTTCATACTTACCTAGACGAAACCGGAGAAACTCATTTGATTGAACAGGCAGAACTAAACGATTTAGAACGTGATCCCAATTTATCTAAGCAACATGCTGAACTATTAGGATCCAGACTACAGTACTGGAATTTACTTGCCGCAGAAGTTAATATTATTGTGTTCAGGAAACGCAGCGAAATATGTTCAAAATTTTTTGTTGTGAATGAAAAATGTGCATTTGTGTAAATCACAATGATCTTATGCAAACTTTGGGTTTTAGACATGACCCTTCAGGTTGCCGTTTATTTACAGATTTTTCCAAGACAAGCTTAAAGGCTGTACTTTTACATAATGGAAACAAAACCAGCCATACCATGAGTGTACCCAATTGACATTAAAGAAACCTATGAAAGTATGTCGCTGATTTTAAGTTCTGTCAATTATAATTTTTACAAGTGGCAAACATGTGGCGATTTAAAAGTTATAGGGTTGTTTCTCGGTCTGAAGAGTGAATTTATGAAATACTACTACTTCTTTTGTCTCTGGGACACATGAGCAACCGACCAGAACTTTAAAGTAGAAGAGTGACTTGAAAGAATTGACTACATACTGGTAAATCTAATGTGAAGCACTTCCCTCTAGTTGATCCAATAAAAGTGTCGCTGCCGCCGTTACACATAAAACTAGGCCTTATTAAAGATTTCGTCAAGACTTTAAATAAACAAGACGATGCTTTCACTTATCTTAAGCAAATTTTTCCAAAACTTAGTGATGTTAAGCTCAAATGAGGAATATTCGTCAGACAATAAGTCAGAAAATTACTCAAAGATGAAGGTTTTGAAAAAACACTTAATGACGTCGAAACTCAAGGCTTTGAAATCCTTTAGAAGCATTATTACTCAATTTTTGGGAATATAAAGGCAGAAAATTATGAAGCAATCGTTACCGACTTACTGAAAAATTATTGCGAAGTGGGTTGCAGAATGTCATTGAAAACTCATTTTTCGCACTCATATTTTACTTTCTTTCCAAAAAATTTAGGTGATATAAGTGACGAGCAAGGTGAGAGATTTCACTAAGACAAATCTTTAATAGAACAGCAGTATCAGGGCAGGTTTCTGGTTTTTAATGAGAGAAAGACGCACCCAATATAACAGAAAATCATCTTATTCTATGAAAAACATTTAATGATTTATGCAAATAGATATTATCAACACTTCTTAATTATAATCAAAACTTTCTATTATTTGTATTATCTTTTAATAAATATATACGATTTACTCATGTTCTTCATTTAAAAAAATAATTTTTTTGCAAAGTGATGTAACTAAGAATCTATACGTGATAGTAAAACGTTTAAAGCTATGCTGATATTCTACGTAATCGATACAATATCCACCACCCAATCATATTACAATCCCAAAACAAAATATTTTTTTTGTTGGCTAGAGCAATTTCAATATAAAGGTTGTCTTATTAGTTACAGATAAAACTATCAATAAATTTCAAAGGTAAAATAACCTAATTACGAGGTACGTTCACAAAATAAGTTCCGTTTACGTTTCTTGTCGCTGCAGCGCTGTGAATGCAGTACTTGCCCTGACCCATTGAGAAGGAGTTAACACCGTTTCGTGTTAGTTAAGTGTCGTGTACGTTTCGTGGTGCTTGCTTAAAATGGGAAAATAATTAAAAACCCGCCAGTAGCTTGATTAGGGCTTTAAATCGTTTCCTCAATGCCAAGAACGTTAAACTATCCAACATTCATCAAAATATCTGTGAGGTGTACAGATAAAATGTGATGAGAGCTTTAATGGTAACGAGATGGGTGAAACAATTTAACGAAGAACGTGATAATGTGCACGAGGACGAACAATGTAGGCGTCCATCATTAATTAGTGATGGACTGCTTCGTGAAGTTGAAGAAAGTGGCAAAGCAAACCGTAGACACACTATTTCTGTTCTCCTTATGGAAGCTCCCAAAATTTCAAAATCACATATTAAAAATTAAATAATCAAAAATCATATGCTTCCACTTCCCACCCTATTAAACCCTTTTTAGCTAGAACCAACTAAAGCTTTTTAGTTTGAGAGGATCTTCAGTCGTTTTCACCCTGCAGATTATGGGGGCAAGTCGTTAAGCTGTTTACAAGTTGTGCTTGATGACAGAAGACTAGCATAAACGCATTTGAGGGCCTAAATCGAAATTTGGTATATTTCAATAACCTACCTATACTAGCGTATATCTGGGAAGTTAAAATGAGCAATATATGGTAAACTAGCATTGTTAATTAAACGAAGGATGAAATTATTAAGTTAAAAAATCGAAAAACTGCTGGAATTATTATAATGAAAGGAATTAGCAATAAAACAGTATAATCTCATGTTGTATACAATAAATACATAAAGTTTGTTTTCAAATTAATAAATTTTTACCTTTTAGAACAGACAAGTTTTTGTTTCTGCAAATAAGTCAGTTTAAACTTATAAAATCTTTTTAATGCACACTTTGTTCCTTAATTATTCTGACATGTTCATGATTGCAGTGCACTCCATAAATCATTAGCTTTTAGTATTTAAAAACATTTCTAAATTATTTTATGGTAAAAGATTTAAAATGTAAACTATATTTTACATTCTAATGCTTCAGAAAAGTGTTGCAATTCGCAATTTCGAGTAATACACTTTATAGCAGTAATTCTAATAGAAGACGTAATTTGGTCAATTATTCATATTATTGCCAATTGTTCTTTATTGGAAATTATGAAAAGCGAATTCGATGGCACATACAATACATTATTGTTTAATCAAGTTTCTAAAGCAAAGAGAAAATTCCTTAACCAAAGAATTACCTCAAAAGAACGTTGTATGTTGGCAAGCTAGAGTTACCTGTATAGGTGTCACATAGCACAAAAACAAAATGTTGCTTAAATCACATTTGCTGCTCTATATTTACACAAGTACAAACGAATAGTGTAATCCGACTCGTAATTAAAACATATAATCTGTATGTTTTTAATATACGAGGGCTGCTATTTATATTTCTGGCCTAAGGTTGAAAACACAAGCATTTAAAGACAAAATCTATTTTATTGTTTTTCAAAATATTCTCCA
>JAHWXV010488496.1:0-13293 GCA_024586415.1 Phrixothrix hirtus | reverse complement strand
TTAAAATCGAATAACCGGAAGTTCCACTTTATTTCTGTCATTTTTAGATATTTTCCGAATTTTCGTTTTTCGCGATTTTCTTGAAATCGGCTGTAACGATGTTTTTAAAGCTTGGTAAATTTCTTGGTTACTTCATTCCATTTTAATGAATCAAGCTGTATCTAATAAATTTTTGAAAGTCAGGTAACCGGAAGTACTTAGTGTATTAATTGCGAACAACATATCTCGAAAACTAAATATGATATATGAATGAAATTGTATATTTAAGTTTTTTATCTTCTACACATGAGATGTCAAGAATTTAGGTAAAATGGAATGACCGGAAGTGCTACTTTATTCTTGAGATTTTTAAGCTTTTTTGTGATTTTCTCAAAAACAGCTATAACTTTTATTTTTAAATGTGCTACGGTTACAATGTATTTAATGCCCCTTTACGTGAATTTAACAGTTTTTCTAAAAAAATGTGTTGAAGCAAATTTATCAGAGAAAATTTCCGGAGTTAAGCAGCCTTTCACCTGTCCAGTAACTTAGATAGGTGACCGTTACCATTATCGTTTCGAAAATAAACGTAGACAATAATCTAACCATTTGTAGACACTATTGGCATATCTATGGGTGTAAGAGAAAGTCGTGTGTTGTTTCACACCAGATTTTTTAAACTGCATTGCTGTCGGTTTCTTTGTTCAAAGAATCGATCCTGAATATTTAGACCAATATACTTCTAAAATACTTTATTTATAATTACATACATTTAATGAAATTATTCTTACCTGTGCTGTCAAGATTTCTATCTTTTAGTGTGATCAATGGCACTAATTTGGATTCTTTGTATAATTGATTTTTCAATTGGACTTAAGTAGAATACTTGGTACAGCAGTTACAATACAGTTGAATTCTTATTTTCTGTTTTAAAACAGTTATTCAAGCTTTACTAGTGTCAAATTGTTATTTAAATAATATAAAAATGAAAATGTGAATAATTACCGTTCATACTAGGACTATTAACAAGAACTATATCTTGAATTGGCACAAATATATTTTCATTATTTATACTTTTAGGTGCCATATTTTCTTTCATATCAGTTGTATCTAGCATGTAAACTAAAACATCTACAATAATATTAATACCTTGCCAAAGTAAATAACAACTCATTCAGCGCGACTTTAATTTCAGATCTTTAATATTAGAGCATTTGCGTTGTCTAAATTAAAGATTTATTTTAACGATTTATGGTGAAACTGCTATTCTAAATTGAGAGTCTCTAATGATTTTGGAAATATTTGGAACTTAGCAATTTTGCTATATAGCATTTAACCTTACTTTTTTAAAATATGCCGGAAAGTGACCCATGTAATGTAAGCACATATATGGATTTTGTTCAATTTTTAGTTTTATTTATACATATTCTGAAATTTGTTTGAAATATCTACAAAGACATATTTATGAAACATAATAAAGGTAGTACCTACAACATTTTCAGACTTTAGTATTATTATTTGAAATTTTCCTACATGCACATATTACATACAAGTTATTAATATACAGGTACATACTTAAGTTCATTGGAAACATTCTTCTTATAAGTTCCTTGATTTAGTAATGGACTAATCATATTAATAATTTCTTGCATGATATTTTTTTCAATCCAAAAAGCTTTTTTAAAAAAATAGTTGGCATGTCAAATGGATTCTGATGATCCCTAATTCTCTATCTTTCTAATTTTAATTCATTCCTGTAATACAATTCTTAATTTAAAACAATCCACATATCAATGAAAATCTTATATTTGTTGCATTTTTTGCAGTTCATCAGCAAATAAATGATTAATTACAAATTCCATTCTGTTTATTGTTGTTTGGTTATATTAAAGCACGCCAATGCGGTTACTTTAAAATTAAAGCTTTAATTGTTACTTTTGGCATATTTGACCTTGACACTTAAAGAATCTTTTAGTTTAGAATAGCATTTTAACAAATTTAATGCAAACTTTAATTTGACAGTTAAAGCAGGCATTAATATTTAAGCATGTCAATTGGAATAGCATTTATGTGAAATTAATGCAAAAGGTCTAATATGAGAGTTAAAGCAAGCGTTAATATTACAGCATATGAATTAGAATCACGCTGATTGTCTGCATCACCATCAAATTCAGATGGCATTCCCACCACCTGGGTCGCTAAAATCTCTTTAATTTCCATATCAATTTCGTAAAATTTTATTTCTTTCGATAGACCTCCTCTAGTTCCATGTATGTAACTGTTTATCTGCATATTTCCTTTTTGTTCTTTTTTTAATGTTTTTATTTTTTTTTTAATATATCTTTAGGTCTGTACATCTTCCCAGATGCACTATTAAATTCCCATTTAATTTTCTGTTAGCAATTGGTTTTATCTTCGTGTGATTTTGTATCAGACAGTTTACATTCTAATATGTGTATATTTTTTAATTAAAGAAACAATTAAGGATTCTTTTACAGAAAGTAGTGTAACTTTAACATCACATAGTTTGAATGTTATATTGTTTCTTGCCATCTCTTCTTTTACTTGGGCCCACACTAGTTCAATAGGATTCAACTCAAAATGCAATCATGTTATGTTGTCTTGCTTTCTCGTCTATGACATATTTTGTTTGCGTTGGCTTGTTGTCACTCGAAATACTTAACAGTTCCATTTTTAGCATATCATCTTGAAAGGGAATATTTTTTTGTAGTAACCATCCTTTAATATCGTCTTTGCTTCATGTCATAGTTGAAAATCGTTCAAGCTGTTGAGAATGATAAGATGCATTATCCATTACTATCACATACCCTTCAGGAATAAAAGCTAGCATTTGTTCAAAATACTCCTCAAATATGTTTGCACTCATACCTTCGTGGTAATCTTTGGTTTTTTCGATTCAAACATCAGCAATGCATTCTGCACAAAACCATGTTGACTTCCTATATGAGTAATTATTAACTGATAACTCTTTCCTGAAGGCTGTTTTAAACCTGTAGACAATCTTTCTAGAAGAGCTTGGCGATTACTTTTGACATTTTTATCGTGTCAGAACTTGGAAACAGTGTAACCTTCACGTAGTGCCCTTGCACCATTTATTTTGTCGTACCATTTTAAATTAATATATGGACTGTAATTAATTGATTTATTGAACGTAAATACATTTGGAAATTTAACTAAAATATTTTTTTGTACGTAGCATAATTAAACAAGTGAACACATTAAATTGGATACAAAATCATATCTAAATTCTAACAATGGCTGATCAATGCCAACTTCACTTATCATTGTCCCACTTTTCCACCTTTCGGCACTTGTTTTCAGCATCAAGGTACTTTTATACAATATGGCCTTTTTGCACTGAATACTTCATTTACCCAAGTTTCATCTAAATAATAAATGCATTGATTTTCTGCCCGAAATTGTTTTATTTCTCGTAAATATTTTCTTCTCCAACAAACCATTTCCATTTTATCAATTAACATTGATTTCCTATTACACTTTTCCCAGCTAAAGTTCATTTCATGTAGAAGTTTATATACCCGATCTCTACTTATTTTGGGTCAGTCTTTGTCATTTTTAATTGCAGCATAAATCTTATCAAATGTTGGAATTTGTTTGTAATATAAAATGAATGCATCTTTCTTCGTACAATAGCCTTAACATCTTCACTGATTTCAATTCTTCTTCCTTGTCTAGCCATACATTCACAAATTGAACCTTCACTGCTCTCTTTCTTTAGTCTATAAATAGTAGATTTTCCTACTTCAGTCATTTTAGCACATTTATATTCAACATTATCTACACTATTTTCTATAGGTGTTGATGTTTAACATGTTATAAACATTTAAAATTATAATTTTTTCATTGGCCGATAATGGAGTCGCTTTTAAATGTTTTAGGGGTGAATATTCCTCCATGATAATTTGCAACAACAATTACGTTGTACTTTTATTCATTCAATCAAAGGAAACAATAATAATGGCAAATATAGGAATTTTATAAGGATCACTTTCAACCAGCTGTAATTGAATCGGTGAGATCACAAACAGCATAAGTCAATTTGAAAAATTATTGACTCGTGCTGTTTCTGATCTCATCGATTCAATTAAAATGTCATTATGCTAATCACATTCTTTTGAAAGTTATTCTGTCATTACTGCATTAACATAGTTAATTGTACGCCAATGGAATTTTTGTCTGAACGATGAACAAAACTCTCTCGATTTCCAAAATGTACTATAGATATAGATTAAAATACATACGATATACTTACTTTGCCAAATAAACATCACAAGTTAATTAGTTTGTTTGCTGTTTTTTCTGAACTTTTATATCACAATATAATATGGTATTAATTTATCTTTAAGTATTTATTAATTGGAAAAAGAGAGATATCAAATAAATACATTTTTCAACATCATAGAAGAATTCTAATTTAAGAAAATATGACAATTAATAAATATAATATTTCTAACCTAGATAATTAAATAGCACAATCAACAATGGAGGCGGGTTGATTTCTTGTAGAGGGCATGTATGCCTATACGTAAAGAACACCCCAGTGCTCTTTTCTGCGTTGATGTCGATTCTTCACGTTCAGAACCAAGTTTCCAACCCAAGAACCGCCGCTTAGAGGTTGCGGAGGGCCAGGTTTGGATCTTGGGATCGGGATAAGACGGCAGTGTCATCAGCGTAAAGCACAAGCATCGTGTTTGTCTGTCTGGGCAGGTCGCTGCAGAAGATGGTGTAAAGCAACGGCGAGGGAAGGGAACTTTGCGGAACCCCTGCCTCTATGCTCCTCGGTCACTAACGACGCCCCTCCAGCTTGATTTTAAACGACCTCTCCTTAAGATAGGATGCAATCAGCTGAACGAGCTTCCGAGGAAAGTTTGCTTTCAGCATCTTCTACAGCAATCCCTGGTGCCACACCTTCTTCGGCCAGCTGGAGCACCTGATGAGTGGTGCTGTGGCCCAGTCTGAAACTGAATTGCTTGTCGGGAAGGATTTTTGCGTTTTCGGTCGCATCTTTCAGGCGGTTCAGAGTTATTTGCTCTGCCAGCTTTCCCAGACAAGAAAGAAGGCTGATAGGGCAGTAATTCTGCAGAAAGGATTTGTCTTTTCTGGAAGGACGATGACAGTGGATTTCCAGGATGAAGGAAATCATTGAAGTCTCAACATCGCATTTACGATGTTGACTACTGCAGCAATTCCCTTAGGTTGGAGGACCCTGAGGGCAGAATTGGAGGGCCCTGAGGACGGAATTTGGTATGTTGTCAGGACCGGGCGCCTTCCGTGGCTTGCATAGCTTTATGCAATCGCGTATCTCGTCCAGGGAAGCAGGAAGGATGTAGGTAGGGTTTGCATTGTCCTTGCCGGCGGTGATATGACGCTTGACTGACTTTTCGATGCGCTTGATGAAGTTAAGATCGGCGTGCAGGCAGTTCAGAGAACATTGCAGCTCTAGGCTGTCTGCGAATGCCTTCACCTTGTCCGCGGGATCGTAGACTAGACCGCACTCGCCGTGAATCGGCGGCACAGGCGTTTTACGATTCCTTAGGACATTGTCCGTTCTCCATAGGGAATTGTCCTCCGTTTCCAGTGACTCGAGCTTTTCCCCCAAGGTATGGTTGTAGTGCTCCTTTAAGCTCCACTTCACTTGTGCTGCAAGATGATTCTTGTGCACTCGGATCTGCAGGGTCAAAGTAGCGCTGCCAACGGCGTCGGGTGCAGTTCTTTTCTCTGATGAGTTCCCTCAGATACTCTGGGAGAACTCACTCACTCGGCTTCCTTCTCACGTTCGTCGCAAATAGGATAGAATCCTGGATGCTAGAAGTGAGGCGGGCGACCGATTCCTCCAGCTCATTCTCGGTACGATTGAGATTTTGATGCTTGGGAGGATTGGCTTCCTCTACTAAGAAAAGCAAGACGGGATTGTGGTCGGAATCAAGGTCCTGGATGGTGTGAGTTCGTGATGGAAAGGGACATCTTTGAGAAGAACAATGTCCAGGACATCTCAGGAGCCTAGAGTTAAGATGAAGGTAGGTTTGAGTGGTCCGTCAACGATGGAACTTTGATTAGTTTCAGAAAAGTCATGGAGTATTCTTCCATTTTGGTTGGTTTGCGGACTGTTCCATGATGGGTGCTTATTATTGAGATCGCCAGCTAGGATGGTCAAAAACGGGCTGTCTAATAGATTGTCCAAGTCCTGAGGGTCAATTGGTTCCCTTGGCGGATGATAAACAACCACCAGAAGGATCCAACCATTGCCTTTAGTCTTTATCGATATTGCAGTCGCCTCGATGGTGTGAAGTTCTGAGAGCGGTGAAACATGGTGGTCTATGTGCGATTTGACATAGATCGCCATGCCACCTCCATGTGTATTGGGTCGGTCGTTCCTGTAGAAGGAGTAGTTCCAAAGTCGGGGTGTGTCTGCAGCACGTAGATGAGTCTCACAGACCAGGATTACGACCAAGAAATATCCGGAGATCTTGGTGGCTAATTTATAGGACCATGGCTTCCAATCCAACATTCCAGGAAATTTTCATTTAAATAATTTCTAATCAAATTCAAGTTGTGCACTGGACCATATTATTCATCTACCAAAATTACCATCTTTTTCAATTTTATTTAAATACCAATGGCAGAAAGTAACTCATCGTTGTGGGTCTCCAGGATGTAAATCATGAACAACCTTAATTTTATAAGGTTTGAGTGTATCCTATTTTAAAATCCTTTGAACTCTGACTTAGAAACTGCAACTTCATTTCCTATTTCTTTACAAGATGTTAGATGTACTACTTCTGCATTTGCCACAACATTTATTTTGTCCATATCTCGATTTTCTTTATTATATTCTTGAGGTCTATGTTTAACAAATGACCCATATTCCATTAAGTTAAAATTCATCCTTTGAAATATTGATTTATTTGATTGCAGTCTTTTTGGAAATCTAAAGAAAAATAATTTTAAATATTCTATTATCAAATTAAAATATAAATAAGTACCTGTTAAAATATAAATCTGAAGCACTATCGGTATTTTCTCTAGATAATATGAAACAAGTATACATATCATATTTTTCGTAATTTTTGAAACGTGTTATGATTTGAATAGCTTAATAAGATCACAAATAGATTTCAAGATTGACAGAAGACACCCGATTGTTTGTGTCAAATTAGTTCACGGCCAACTAATATTTTTTAACAAAATTGAAAGAAAGCTCAAAAGATTATTAACAGTAAAACATAATATGTATTATATATTGTTGGAAAAGTAAAAATGAACACTATTCAACAAGTTAAAAATATATAGGGTGTTCTATTTAAAAAATATATCTTTATATTATAACTCAAAAGTTGTATCTTTTAGAAAATATTTGAAGATGCCGCTGAAATTACATAAAAACTTGTATTAGGAATGTTTCTTACTTATTTACTAGGATCCAGTAACAAAACTTGATAAAAAAAATTGACTATCCCACATTTTTTAGAACAAAAAAGTAACACAGTATTGTAAAGGTTTTAATGCTCTCTCTATTGGTGTTTGAGATACCGTACAAATACAACGAAAATGGGATACACTGACAGTATAAATCTGTTATAATTAACTTAGACATTGTAAGAATTTTATTCATTATAAGCGATCGTTCATTAACAACTATTGAAATGCATGTTAATGCATTTATACAAGCTATAAATTAAAACCGAGTACAGAGTTGTGTAGAGTCATGTGCAAATATTTTCTCTTCGGCATGCTTCGCATTGTATCAGTGAGTGGAAGGGTAAGCTTCTCGCTTATTTAAATGCGGAGAAGTGAAGCATAAAGTTGACTTTAAATGAAAAGTATATGAGCTGCCGTGGATGATTGAAGGCCAACCAAATTATCAAAAACTCAATAAATTTCTGTAAATCTGCTAAGTCATGTAATGTAAAGTGTACTGAAATGAAATTCTTTGCAGGGGAATTTACATTTACAATTCTTGTTGCTTCTCTTTGCCGTGCAACACTGCACAGATATACAGATGTACATTTGAATACATGAAGTAAATCCCATGCAGTGTTTTTCTCCACACTGTTGTGCTATGATTAAGTAAATAACAAGCTTTAAGGAAGTTTTGCTGAACTTTTGAGCGATAAGCTTTACATGTCTGATGGAATTCTTAACACATATTTTAAAAGTCCCTTATCAGTATCTACATATGTTTGTCTAATGGAAATAAATAAGTTTATTTATCTTCTTTGTTGATTAATTCTCAAAATTAGTCTTTTCAAATTAAGTTTGTTATAAAAGATTGTAAAATCTAATTTACAAAAATTAAAATGTTCGTTATTTCCGACCATTCATTAAAATCAATTGTAACATGATTAATAAATGTAAATCAGTTTGAGATTTGAGATTTTGTTCCTTATAGGCAATCATTCATTATATCACGGGTTTGCTATAATAGTGTATTTATTTCAGTTCAGTGATCTAGATTAAGTTCAATATTATATACAAAAAAATATTAGCAATCCTTTATTTATCTCCTGCTTGGTAAATATCTTAAATTAAGTATACATATTACATTAATTATTATACAAGTTTTAGATTTATTATAAAATTGTCATTAAGTTCTCTACTAATTATTTGACTTTAACTGATAATAAATTATTATGTTATTACATTCTAAATATTATTGTCAAATGAATAACACTGGTCAACGCACAATTTGCTGCCAGACATTTTTTTACTGTTTCTAGATAATTTGGGTGAGCTGAATCTAAAAATACCCTCAGATTTGCTCAATCATCATTTTTAGAAAAGATAACAACAGATCATATTTTTATGATAGAGGCTACTTTAAGTTTTATAGGTACCCATATATGTAGTGCTGCTACTCATCAAAAAAACAAGATACGGATGAAAAAAGACATTTATTATACAATAAATACTTGCAAAAATTATTATGAAAGCTATCTGCCATAAACCTTAACCTAACAGTATCACAGCAAAAAGTTGTTATTCGGCATCGCCTAAAAACTTCCTTTTATAAGATTTTCTTGTAAAGGATTTAAAAGGACGGTCCTTTTGAAGACTCCATCAGTAATCGGCCATCATATGAGTATCCCATCTGCCCTGATATTTCGCTTCAATAGTTTTTATATCCTGGTGGAATCGTTCCTCCTGTTTGTCACTAAAGTTACCAAGATTTTCTGGGAAACGGTTTAAGTGGCTGTGAAGGAAATGAATCTTAATGCTCATATGACACCTGTGTTTGTTAAAATTGCTGAGCATGTCTTTCATTATATTCTGATAATTTTTCGATTTATTATTTTCAAGAAAATTTTGCATAACTAACAAAAGAGGACCATGCACTAAACTCAATTTCAGTCATTGATTCTGTAAAATGCAAATCTTTTATAAGTTGCCTTATCTGAGGTCCATTAAATATTCTGGCTTTCAATTTTTCTGTGCTAAGTGCAGGAATTTACTGGACAAGTATTCAGAACAAGTACAATTCTGATCTAAAGCTTTTACAAATTGTTTCATAAATCCTAGTTTAATATGCAAGGGAGGAAATATGATTTTCTCTCATTTAACCAATGCTTTGTTAATTATGTTAGCTTGTTCTTGAACTAGAGCATCATTAGAAAGCCAGTTTTTTCTAATCCAATGTTAATCCTTAGCCCTGCTATCCCAAAGACACAGGAACAAAGATACTTTGTATAGCCACATTGTTGTTGCAAAAGAAAGTTCACCATTTTCAAATCAACCCAGATAACCCAGTGATGTTTGTCATATTTGATATTTTGTAGCACTAGCGATGTTGTTTTATATTCTTTTTTCACTTTTGTAGAATGACCAATTGACCAATTCCATATTTGCTACCATTATGTAGAAGAACATACTTTAAACTGCATTTGGAATTGTCGATAAAAAGACGCCAGTCACTTGGTGTGCACTCTGGTATAGCCGTTTTTTCTAACAACCCTTTAATATCGTTACATTTAGCTCTTCATGAGTAAAGCGCTTGAGGTGTGCTAAATCCTCTTCAAAATCACTATTGCCTCACTCAAATCTATTACTCTGCAGTTCGTCAGATGAAAATTCGACATCATCCTCTGGAAATGTAGGTAGGCTGCTAAATATTGGAATGGGTATTTGCTCAGAATGCTGAATCCAGGTTAGAATATTTTCGCTTGTGTCGATTGTTACAATTAATGCCCTTCACATTCACAGGATAAAAATACCAATTGCCAAAATAACATTTTGGTTCTCTCCATATCATTGAAACACCAAATTTTAAACGTTTACTTTGTCCAATGTCGCAAGTTTTCAACGTAGGCTTTGCATACAACATGTGGAGCCCAGGATTTATCTTGGTCTCCTAAATGTACACCAAAATAAGCCAGACATGCCCTTTTCACAATGACACAAACTGGTTTTCTACTTTCCTTTAAAATATACTTGCCACATATGTAACAAAAAATGTCCGGGTGATTTACACACCTATGTCTACTTGTAGAACCCATGAGTTCACTTGTCAAAAACAGACTATTGCAACAAAACTTAAGTCTAAACTGAATTTTACAATGGAATGCAGACAACTTTATATAGGGATATTACTAATTACAAAAACTTAATACATTTCATAGAAAAATAATGTCTAACCAGAAATAATTCAGAAGCAATTATCCTATTTAAGTTACGGGTGTTTCCAAATTAATTAGATGTTATTAGAAGGCCACTAATGTTGGAATTTGTGAAGTTTTATGATAAATATATCTCAGTAATAATTGTGGATTATACAGAATTATACAATGTTTACACCTTTGATAAATATGTTGTATCTCGAAAACGAGCTGATACGAATTAATGCTATAGATTTTTGGAATCAGCTCATCCAAAATAACCAAAATCAGTTGTTTTTTCCCTGCAGCAAGACATTTTTTTTGTTGAGCTATGTAATTAAGCGATAGGTATTTTTGATAATGAAGTTTGCATATTTTCTGCAGCTTTTATAAGCTTAGGGATACTGTATCTATGAAAAATGTCTAGACATTTTTTGTGAAGTGAATTTTTGGAGTTTAATGTACAACCAAAATCAATACATAGTAATAATCTTATCGCATATTACTAAAGCATGGCGTGACAACCAGCCTGAGCATTTTTTTTACAGGAACCAACTGAAGTGCCAAATGAGAATAGAGGGCTTTACGCTTTGTGCAACAAACATATGGTTCACATATTTTAACGTATCTACAATCACATGCTAGATGCATGATTGGCATAGCAATGTAAATCGGAGTCACATGCAGTGAATGTGTTAAAGGGGGTTTCATACTTATTGTTCATCATTGATCCATTTGTAGAAATTTGAAATCATTCAACAATTCATGAACTCTTTACTGCAGTATAAGAAATAGACTCAATAATAACAAATCTTTTGTTATAGTTCAAATAATTAACCAAAACTGCTAGATTTCACTTAATAAACACATTAATGAAAAATGCATAGTTGTGTTAATATATACGGTAATAATAATATTTAATATAACAGATTCCCTTTACAAATAAGAAATTAAAATTTAAATTTAAAATCCATAAAATTAAAATATATATAACGCAAATCATGAATAAAACATTTTCACATAATTTGATAAATCCCTCCTTAATGCAGAAACAGAGTTGTTGAAAAGTTCAAAATAATGATGCCACCAACTGCTTTCATTAACCTAAAGTGGATTATTCCAAGTCATGTTGGACAAATCCCAAATATATTACTTACTGTAGTTTCCAAATGATGAAGTTTCGTTAGAAGTGTTTGATTATCAATAAAACTATTCATTAATTTATGATGAAAACAAAGCTCCAATATTTGCTTGTGCGTTTCCAAAGATTATAACCCAGTAAAGTTTAAAATAATATAATTGCCAGTTTGGTGCTTCCGAATAAATGGGATTTAATCAAATTTGTTTTATTTTAAAAAGGATACAATTTTATTACAATAAAATAGGTAGGGCAATGGAAAAGTGGAATGTCAAACTAAAAGCTGTTTTACTCAATAGTAAATATTTCACAAGATTCGATATAATTTTTGAAACAAATTAAATAATAGAAAGCATTCTATTTTCTGTATATTTTATACAATTTGAGATTGTAAACAGTTTTGAAGCAAATTCATATTTGATACATAATTTAAATTGTTCCAAAATTTGCAACAAATCTTGTACATTATACATTAAATTAAAAAACAATTAAATAATTTTTGGAACATTTTTGTGTTTTATACTAAAACCAATTTATTTATAAAATAATGTACACATGCATAGTAAGATTATGCAAATTTGAAATTGTGAAAAGTTATATTGAGCATGAAGGCATTTGTAAGATTATGTAGAAATAGTTTCAGGAAAAATATGGCAGATCTAGCTGATAAGAGATAAACATTTATGCTATTTTTAGATCCTACAAAAGCATGTTTTAAAATGAAAGTTACCGTGTTTTGTGAATAACTAACATGTTCCTAAATATTGCTGACAAACTACATATCTAAAATAAATACTAGTAAAATCAGAATATATACACAAATTAAATTACGTTTTTAAATTAAACAAATTGGGAGAGTAAAAATGTACATGGCCAAAGTTCATATCACTTTACTTATTGAATTTGTAAATATTGTTTTTTAAATGCTTCTAAGTTTTGGCAGATCTAAATCTGTAGTAGATATCTACATAAATAATCAAAAAGTTAAAAACTTACATCACAGATTAGCCTATTAGTTAACCTCACATTTCCAGCGCCCTTCATTGTTGATAAAAAACCAGATTAATTACATTGACTTACCTAATTACACTCTGCGCATGTGTTTTTTAATTATGCAAACGCTTCAAGTTGCATTTTTTATTAACACTAATAAAAAATTACTTTTTAAAAAATAGATGTAAATGCATAAAATGTTTAGTAACAAGTAGACCCATGTGCATGGGACTTTTTATTATTAAAAAGTACTCTACTTCTTCTAACTGTAATGATGTAAAATAATATTTTAAATTAAAAAAAAAAAATTGGTGGGCAACAACACATGATTTTCTCTTACACATTTTAAATTTAATTTGAATTTATTGACGTTAGTGACTTTCCTATACACCTAAATTGTAAACTACAATTAATTTAAAAGCATAAATAATTCATTCATTTATAATTTCCTATATATATGTACTAAGAGTTTTATAATTAAATTTTAAGCTCATTTAAAGCAAAAATAATTTATAGATTTAAATAAAAAGTAATTAAGTATGTAAATAATGC
>JAHWXV010488482.1:0-11277 GCA_024586415.1 Phrixothrix hirtus | reverse complement strand
AATTAAAATACTATACGTAGATAATATAATTCGTCAAGCATATTGATGTTACTGAATGTAGATAATTTACAAAAAGAACTAGCGAGAGCTGACAATAAATTTTACTTAATTTAGATAATTTATACAAAGAAAATCAGCGAGAGCTGACAATAGATGTTACTTAATTTAGATAATTTATACCAAAAACCTAGCGAGAGCTGACAAGACATTTATAGATAAAAAATGGTTGCATTTATGCCGTGTTTATATAAAATGTAGTTATATATTGTGATTTTAAGTAGCAAATGTTGTAGTATTTCTTATTTGAAAATATAATTAATTTAAATAATGTAGTTGATTCGATTTCATAAAATTTTTTTTAATCTATTGATTGAGAAATTTATCAATTCGTTTAAGATATTCATCAAGAAATGAAAATGTTGCTTTGTTATTCCAACAGAACTTTCTTCTCGCTGAGCATTTTTATTTTCAGCAATATTAATATCCTTTCCTTCTCCTAATTCTTCTACATTATATTTTTGTTAACGGCAACTTGTCTGAGCTATAAACCCAATTTATATTTAAATTTTAAACTTCAACAGTTGATAAAATATTCACTGATGGTAATTTTTGGTATATTGTCACCATTTACCAAACTATAATTAGGAAATTTAAACATTTTTGGAACGTCTGCCATTTATAACAAATATAAAAAAGCGTTTTCAAGTTTCTAACAATAAAACAAGGGTACCTTATTAATTTAAGGTTAGGTAGCATATGCTGACCAAACACAACAAAACATTTTGTGCTGATAAAGTTACGCAACAGTTGCAAGTCAGCACTTGCTCAGCACACTCGTTTAGGGAACCGATGTCATTCACCTCTCTCAACGGTTGTTAACAGTTGTATTCCCTAAACCCACCCATTGTTTTTATACGTAAGATAAGCCACTCACTTGTCGATATCGAAGAGGTCGTCGTCTTACGCGCCGCGGGCTGAAGGCTTATAATCACCACACACATGCAGTACTTAGATGCGTCACGACCTGCTGGCCTTTCGTTGAAACTGAAACCTACGTGTGTGTATTGTTTTAAGGTACCGACAATAGTAATTTGTCGAGACAGATTATTGTCTGACATGCGTCGTATCTGGCAGTTAAATTCGCCACATACACACAGTTTTAAGGCAGATTTCAACCTGAAGCTACACATATCGAAATTAAAACTGCATGTGTGTACACAGTGTTCTCAATTGATAAACGATTGTCAGAACTTTTACCTATCCATATTTTTTCCTTTGCGATGTCAATTAAAAAAAGGAATAATCCAGATTTTTTAAGAAAATTTATCGACATATATCAGTTACATCCATCTATATGCAACGCTAAAGACAAGTGTTATGTAAATCGAGACCTAAATCAGAAATGATATCAGGAATTAATAGAAAATTACAAGACAGTAGATCCGTCGGCCACACAAGAAACAGTACGTAATAAAATTAATAATCTAAGAAGTGGTTTTCGTAAAGAACTAAAAAAAGTTAAAAAGTCTAAGTTTACGTGTCTAGCTTATGGTACTATGATTTGCTGCTATTTACATTAGATCAATAAAAAAATCGCCGTGTCATATCAACAATGGACGGTGATGAAAGAGAAAAGGAGGAGGCAGAAAACGAGGAGGTAAGTTTTATTTTATTTATTTCTTTTTAACTTTTCCACATGTTGTATCGAGATACCTTTATAATGTACATAAAATGCACTATTTTTATATAAATCTATCTTGCCATGCTACTTTTCCTTTATCAAGAAAATACTCTTTATACGCATCTCGGCAATGTTTAGCTTGTTGTGATACGTTTCGAGAGGAGATCGATTATAATCCATTAATAAGAATTGCCTCATGCCTCCATTCTCCGTCAATCATATTTCCAGATTCTAACTCTTCTAGGCCAATTGAGCCAGGAGCCATGTAGTTTCCTTGAGGATGTCGTCGTAAAAAATTGCGGAGAACGCAAGCAGCTAGAACGGCATAATCTATTTTTTCTGGTTTTATATTTATTTCTGTGTAAAATATTCTAAAACGGCTGGCCATGATACCAAAGGCATTTTCCATTGTTCGTCTTACTCTACATAAACGATGGTTAAAAATACGCCGAGGAACAGTTAGATTCTTCGACGGATATGGTTTTAATAAATGCTCTTGCAAATCAAATGCATCATCTCCTATGAAAACAAAATTAAAATTCTCTGTGGTGTTCTCCGTATCAGGCAAATTTAGCCGATTTTCTTGCAGTCAGAATTTAGTAGTTTTTATAACTCCTCTATCTGATACTCGTCCATTGCAACCAACATTGACATAAATAGATTCGTAATTTGTGTTAACGATTGCCATTAATACTGTACTAAAGTATTTTTTATAATTATAAAAAATGAACCGCTATTTTTCCGGTTTCACAATTCTCACGTGTTTGCCGTCCACTGCACCTCTACAGTTTGAAATATTCCACCTTTGTTCAAAATCCTTGCTGATTTGAAGCCAATGCTCTGTTGTTTTTGGAAACTGAAAACATAGAATGCATATACAATAGTATATTATTCCACGAGTGGCTGCCATTGGATTTGAACGGCAAGAGCGAGTTTTTTCACGAGCGGTAGCGAGTGCAAAAAAGATGCTCGAGCCGTTGCAATTTATAGTATTTATAGATCTAGCTGTTGCTCATTTTTGCTTTGTGTAAAAACTTTGAGTGGCAGTTCACGATGTCACTCACACTCAAATAGTGGCTGGCCGAGTGTTTTTCTTCTAGATATTGAAGTAAAATTTCAACCACTACGATAAATGCCAAAATTACACATTTCTCTAGTGATGAGTACAAAAAATAAATACTTAAATAACTATTGTTTAAATTTCTAGGTCAACGGCAGCCAGGCAGATGTATCGATGAGCCCAATTTGTGACGTAGTACAACAAGAACTCCACCGAGACTCTTTACCACTAGCAAGACCGGTTCCATAAATAAAACAATTAAACAAGATGATATTGTAGAAATGACATACAAACATTTGCCTAAAATAGATGATGAATTCGATGCTATTGGTGAAACTGTGGCGTATAAATTAAGAAGATTGGACACAAAACTCAAAGTAATATTGCTGAATATTTGCGAACCAAGTTTTGTGTTACAGCGTGACTAATAGATTGAAACCCACAACATATATATGTTTTCCACCCAAGCCACCGAACAATTAGCCCACACAGTACAATCAGTAGTTGGAGAACATAATCCTGGATATGATAGGGGCATATCGGCAGCAAAAACTTCAAACAATGTGTTGCAAGAATTTTTGAGTTTTTAGTTTAGTTATTCTTAAGCTAGGCATTTTGCGTTTATTTTTACATTTTATATTGTGGAAAATTGTTATGCTCTCAATAATTTGTTTTTAGTTCAAAATTCATTTAAATAAATATTTTTCTTACCTTCATGTAATCGTTTTTTAAGACCTTATAAATAGCTTTGCAGGTTTCTGGAATGATGACTCCTAAAGCTTGAGGTGAAGTAACTGTAGTAAACTTCATGTCTTCTAATCGTCGTGCAATTGCTAAAAACCTTAAAGTTGCAATTAATCTCTCTTCAGCGCTAATAGCACGTTTCATTCTTGTATCTTCCTTTTTAATTAATGGATCCACTAAATTTAGTAAGATTTGAAAATATTCTTCGCTCATGCGTAAATAATTTTTTAAATCTTCATTACTCGAAGTTCTAAGTTCTCTTATAAGTGTCATATGTGATAGAGTATTCCTTTTTTAACCATTCTTTAACCCACACAGCCCTCTTCTATTTCTGCCCTGTTTTTATAATTATTAATAATGGCAAATCTTTTTTCATAAGAAACGCATATCTGTGTACACACACACACGCGCACGCACGCACGCACGCACGCACGCACACACGCACGCACGCACGCACGCACCTGCCCACACGCACGCACGCACGCAGGCACGCACGCACCCACACGCACGCACGCACGCACCCACGCACGCACGCACGCACGCACGCACGCACGCACGCACGCACGCACTCACGCACACACACACACACACACACACACACACACACAGTTTTCAAATCGAACTGAAAACGTCGAGACCGAGACCTGCATTTGAATCCTTTGTGTGTATGGTGATGACTCCGATATTCTATAGACTGTTAACTGAGAGAATTTAGCCCTCTGTTATCAAACTGATCTTGTATGTTAGTTTCAGATAATTACCTTCAGCCATGGCCTGACGACAATGGCCTCTCCAATATCGACAAGTGAGTCACCATCTTTAGATATAATAAATTATTGGTAATATAAATAAAATTTAAAATTGAAAAGTATCTTTCCTACAAATTGGGGAGTTTTATTTACAATAGAGAATAGTTACACTTCCTGCTGGTATACAGTACTTAAAATAAAGGTTTTATAAGTCAGCAGTAGTAAACTATAAATACCGTGTGAATTTCTATATGTAGTCGAAAATTAATTTCGCACTGGAGAAAAGCTCATGTTTAAAAATCTAAGACTAGCCCTAAATACTTATATAAAATGGGTAAACTCTGAATGTGCATATTAAGCGATCTAAGAGAACCCTATAGTGAAATCCACATTGAGAATGCAGTAGAGGGTCTTATGGATACAGATTGTCAAACTTTACTGGCTTAGTTTTGTGAGGTGCAATGACAGGCATTGTCAAAATTAAGAAGTTTAAAATGGCTTAAGATAAAAATGTAATAAACCTTCTTTATCTATAATGTATTTGTCTTTTACGAATTTTTCAATAAACCAAATAGAAATAAAATAAAATTATAAAAATGGTCCATATAAATTTAGGGTGAATATTTTCGGAAATAAATAAAAGGCTTAAAAACTAAATCGGAGCCTACTTTATCTTTAAATAAGCTACCTATAGATTTAACAATAAATATTTGTTTCAAAATATATCACAGTGGCCTAATTTCTTTTCTATTGCTTGAATCGCCTCGTTTTAAAATTTAAGAGCGTGATATATCTCGAATTTAATTTTTCTTGTTAAATTTATAGGTTATTTAAATAAAAAATTGTATACGATTAGACATTTTAAGCATTTTACTTATTTTCGAAAATATCAATTTTATGATTTATAACCGTTAAAGCGTTAATAATTTTTGTTAGGTAATCAAGACGTTTCTCTTTAGCCATCTCTCCGTAACGTTGGGTGAGGTCTGCCTATACATGATAATTTAATACTTTAATATCTTTAAGTGTTTTTAAATTTTGAAAAGCAACTTCTTACCATAGTTAAATCATGCATTTAAAATGTAAGAAATCGTTTAAATAGACAAAACACTATTTATAATCAAGCATTACATATAATAACAATTTTTTATGGATTTCTAAAAGTAAACAACTAAATAAAGCCAGTTGCATAAATTTAAAAACACAATTTTGTGTTACTTATAAGAAATTATTTAAAAAGGGATTCCTTTAGGGCTGTCGATTTTATAGTAAAAATTTTAACAAAAGAGAGATTATTGGATTATAAAGTTAAATCGCCTATGGGGATCTGACAGCATAAAGAACGTTTGAAATTCTTGCATAATAAATCTACAGCCCTATAGTTAATGTACTACATTCTCAATCTGGATTCCACTATAGACCATTCAGTTTTGTCTACTTTATGTATGTAGGTATTTAGGGATTCTTTAGTATTTCTTTACAAGAAATTTTCTTCAATACGAAATTAATTTTCACCTAGAAGTTCACAACATATTTACACTTTATTAATTTATATAGTTTTATTTATATTAAAGATGAAAAATAGTCTACTTTCCATAAGGATTTTTGTTATAGAGGTACAATATGATATAGACAGAAAGAGGCATTATTTTATTATTTTTCAACATAGTCTCTATAGGCAGTGATAGTCTTATCGTATAGCATCATAAGTTTGACGAACTAACAAAGTTACGTATGACAGAATCAACTCTTCGTTTATAGCGAAGCGTTTCCCTTTCAGTGCCATCCTCAAAGCGAGTAAAGGTGGAAGCTCGGGGGCGCTAGATCTGGACTCTCGGACGAATGCTCTAGGCGCTCTCAATGACTGGTGACAAGATGATTAACCACTACTGTCGCTGTATGAGGTTTTGCGTTGTCCTTCAGAAAGAGGACTCCTGATGCCAGAAGGCTAGGTCATTCTTTGAATGGCAATATCACTCAGCATTGTCGATTTCCCGCTCAAAAAAATAAATTTCTTTCTAATAGGAAATGGTATATGCCCCTCTCCGTGAAGGCAGTCTTCAACTCCACTCATGATTTTGAAAAGTAAACAATTTCCGTCTTCCAAAACTGCAAAAGAAGCTTAGGTTTATTCCTGTTCTGTGAAATTTATGATCAGAAGTAAGTTTGTGAGTCACTTATCCTGATGACAGTTTTCGGTACTTTTTAGACTGAAGAATGACCGGGGCCATTTATAATGAAGCGCTTGCTACTTTTAACCAACTTACCAACTCTCTTGGTCTCATTTCTAGTGGCTAGCCGCCTATCGCATCATAAATCAGACGCTTCTGTCTCGAAACCGCGGGAATCATGATCTCAATACACCATTCAATTCAATCAACCGCTTTTGATCTTTTGTACCAAACGTACTACATACCGATTCGTAAAAAATAACAGGTCGCACTTTATCCGTTGTTCTCAATAGCGACAAACTTCTTTTCTTCGTGCTAGTTGAGCACACACTGCTTATCATTTCATTACTCCAATACAGCGCTACACTGGCACTGCTTTCAAGATCAAGATCGTACGTCACAAAGTAAGTTTCTGGAAAACTTATTTTCCGACTTCCACTTGTATAAACCAAAACTAAGAAATAAAAACGTACTAAATTTTAGAAACTGTTTTTTAATATTGTCTAAATAATTGACATACCTAAATGAGGACTTACTTTCGGTATTTATGGGTGGGGATATATTCCAGTAGCGATTTACATAAGATATTGGAAAACCACCCGTTCGTTCAATATTAAAGAAGTGTCATTTAATAACGGGTAACGCTTTAATCAATCTGACTAATTACTAATAAATAGTGAAATAAATAGTAATACACAATTAATTCTTGAAATGCCTTCAATCTCCGAGATTAATATACGAGAATATATTCAAAAGTATATTACACCCCCTTCTAATAAAACAAACACGTATTCTAACGAAATTCTTTTTTAAACAGAAATATACGAACATTTAGCTAATTTTCAACATGGCCATATAACTTTGTCAAACACAAGTTCGTAAAAATTCCACCCAACTTATTCTATCCACTTTGAGGTTGCTACCTGCATTTCTTCGTCTATAGTAAAGTGCTTAACGTACATATTTACGAGAAGCGAATATGCGGGGTGACAAACCGGACATGTAACAATGTCAACGCCGCACTCCCCACCTAAATTTCCGAAGCAACTTGTGCATTACTGAAGTTTAATGGGCCGTATAGAAGAACAATTTCATCATGCAATCGTCCGGGATTTCAATTTTTATAGCTTTTCATACTTTTTTAGAGTCCTCTAGTACAATGCGTCATTAATTGTTGTCCTTTAGAGAATAAATACGCCTTTAAATCAGAAAAATTCGTCAATGTGACCTTTCAAACCGTTAGCGAAGACGTGTGTTTCTACTCATATCCTGTCGATGCCTGTTTTGTTTCGGGAAACAAGTGATTCGTTCAGATCTCATGTCGTGTTATGATTCTGCTTAGGAACTCTGGACTATCCGTGGAATAACGCTGAAAAAATGAAGCTGTAGCCTTGAAAGGATAATTTTTGTGCAACTCGATTAACAAGCAGTGCACCCAACTCGTGCACAGCTTACCTAACTGATTGCGAATAAGTACAAATTCACCACTGTAGGGAAAGTACATGCAATCTACTTAATTTTAACACGGCAATTGGCAAGAATGATTTCATACATGCGCTTCGCGTTGTTCATCTATCACGTTCGTTCTTTCACGGTTTGGAGTAAAGCATCGCATTCTCACCATACACCTCGATAATTCGATGATGAATTTTTCTCCGACAATATTCTTGGCCGCAAAAATCAAACGACAGAGCATATTTCAATGTTGAAGGGCTTCTCAATATTCCAAGCTTTGCCGCTTGGGTCGGTGGGAGATAATAGTGTGGAATTTTTACCACCAGGAGGAACTATGTTATTTATTTCAATACAGTATCGCGGCTCGGCTGTAGCTTATTTTTGGATTTATCATTCGTATTACTCGGGAAGCAGTGTGTTTGGAAACTGTCGAAATAATCAGAGCAAAGAAACAACTTTCTTAATTTTGGAAGTGAGATTTAATGAATTTAAAACAGTATTAAATCTAATTTTGTTTTATGTTGAAATTCCATGAAAATTAATTATGAAGATTACACAGTACAATAGCATATAATTCCACCTATGATATCATCGCCGACTCACTGAAAAGAAGCTTTTAGTATTTTTCTTTTACAACGGGAAATTATAGCTCCTTCGGAGAAGCATTTTCTTATACGAAATTAGCTGAGAAATAAAAGTAAATCCACTTTCTTCAAGAGGGGTAGCCTAAATTCCCTATTTAATGAGCATAATACTATAAGAATTACGATGCGATAAAATAGAATCTCATTGCCAAGTCGTGTGAGCATATGTTTCCAGAAAAGGAATAAAATAAAATAAATTTACCTAATTCCTTATCCTCATAAAATATATATTTTAATTAAAACATATCAGCGTAATTTTCACTATAAAACACTGTAGATGCATAATTAAATTGATAATAGCAAAAGCACAAATTAACTTGCATCAATGCCATACGTTCTGGCGAAATTCAATCCTCATCTTTGACAAGTAACTCGCATACGCTATGTAAAATGGTATTTTAAATAAGAAATGTGTCCATCTGTTTAAATAGAAAGCCAAAGAAAGTAAATAAAACTTGTTACGACTTCAATTATCGTACCATATATTCTGGCACAGCCTGCATATAATCACGTTAATCGCCAGTTTAGTTTCTTCTAATTCTGACAAGCATTCGTTTTATTTTCATTAAAAATCAACCTAACGAATTTAAGATGTTACAACTCAATATAATACCGATTCTATTTATATTGTTTTAAAAAGTGAATTTATCTATTTTCTCGAGGTTTGTGTTATATCCATTTATAATTGTAGTCATTTGAATAATTTAGCAATACTTATTAGTCTGAGAAGATTGGTAGTTACATCTTTATAAAACTATTAGATTTTATAAAGGCGTAATTGATGTTTATTCTATTCTCAACTAAGTGTATCCATGCTCGCAATTTTATTCCGTATATGGAATTTCCGCATAGGTTCACGTGGTCTCGCTATTTGGTAAGGAATCTATTCTTATGTTGTAGTTATCATTTGTTTTACATTATTTTCTATGAGCGAATAGGTATATTTTCTTAAATTTTTGAATGATATGAAGTATTATAATTTCTTACCGTATTTTTTTGAAAGAAAATGAGTGCCCATTGATTTTTATATTGATTTATAGCCTATAAAAGTCCGTACATGTATGTTAAATTACTTTCGCTTTTTTTGTTTAGTCTCTTTTGCAGTAGGTATTTTAGATTTAGATATAAATTGTTTCGCAATTAAAGTCATTTGACGATATTTAAGGATGCCAAAATTCGTAAAAAAGCGTGACCTGCTGCTTTCGGTTTTTTATAAGATTGTTTCTGGCCTTGGAAGGTTCAGGCTGATTT
This sequence comes from Phrixothrix hirtus, assembly GCA_024586415.1. Classification (NCBI taxonomy): domain Eukaryota; kingdom Metazoa; phylum Arthropoda; class Insecta; order Coleoptera; family Phengodidae; genus Phrixothrix; species Phrixothrix hirtus. The sequence continues at coordinate 1,522 of JAHWXV010488482.1, read as the reverse complement.
AACTTGCAAGGATTTAATTACCAAGATAAGCGCTACAAACTACAACTATCGATTAAGCTACGTATGTTCTTATAAAGTATAATTTCTGTTCATAAGCATCATGTTACGTTAAAACTTGAATATATATAACTATACTTGATATGAGCAATCTTTAGTATTCTGAATCAATATACGATAGATCGCTATTTTATCGTTAGGTTAATATATTTTTTGTGAAAGCATATATTAAGCGATCATTGTTTAATCACATTTTGACTTTATTAAAGTGATAACGAATGCGAACTAGGTTAATTTTCAGAGCCTATGATGAGAGCAGAATTTTTTTTTCTTCGACTATAGCTTCGCTGGGCACTGATTAAATATCGGTTTACTATAATAAAAGTTAAACCCTGTATAATTTTTTATGACAAAGAAACTCATTTTGTAAGAAACTAGAAGAATCGAATGGCACTAATATACAATTAAAAGTGACTTTAATCTTATGATTCACATTACTGAAATCAGAATTAATGCAACCAGTAAGAAACTTTTTAGTCGTATTCAATTAGAACGTAAACTATAAATATCGTTTATCTTAAATTAAAGAATAATCCGCAATTGCCACTATTGCAATTCCTTTCAAAGCACGAACTAAACATCATAGCACAATAATTACAATTAGTAGTGTATTGTACAAGTAGCTTACTCTATAATTTTATAGTGGTAAATACTGCAATTTAAGGTGGATTTTTAAAAGTCTATTATGCTCAAAATAGATGACATTTTTTCTACTTTTTGTAAACTCTCCGAAAATATTTTAAAGGATTGTTATATGAAAATGATATTTTGAGTTAATAGCAAGAAATATCTATTTTCGGCTTGAGTTTTAATTTCCGTACATGCAGCTCATATTTTTACAAACATTAGCGACTTAAGAAATCGAAGACTAAAAACTTTTATTGTTTGAAAAAGGTTGAACAAACTCTCTTATTCGTAGAACGATGCCAATTTCTTTATATTCTTATTTAAAAGCAATGCTTTTATTTTTATTCTTGCTAGTAATGCTTGCAAGCGATGTGAAAGGACTATTTAAATGGTTTAGTAGGAATATTATTCCACCGATAAATTGCCTTTTATCCTTGCGATTAAAGTGCGACAGTAGTGATTAATATTAAAAGTTCTATTAATTTTTTTACTACAGTAGATGTAACAGATTGCTTTATAAACTTACAATTAGTACAATTAACTAAACAGTTAAATTTTGTTTTTGTGTGCGTTTTTACGATAAATTTTAAATCGATCCTTATAATAAAATGAATGCATCCTTTCACCGCGTCCAAATAGGTACCTATTGATCACTTAACAATAATGGAGAGTTCTGTTTTTATCTATTGATGCTTTTCCTTCCTCGAAGGGCATTTTAAGATAAGAATAGAAAAAGATATAAGGTGTTATAAAAGATGGAATTTCCTATTCTATGCAATATAATTAATATATATATATATATATATATATATATATATATATATATATATATATATAT
>JAHWXV010488472.1:0-20287 GCA_024586415.1 Phrixothrix hirtus | reverse complement strand
TTCATCCATTTATAATTTCCTTTATACATGTATTAAGAGTTTTATAATTAAATTTTAAGCTCATTTAAAGCAAAAATAATTTATAGATTTAAATAAAAAGTAATTAAGTATGTAAATAATTCACAGAAATTATTAAAATATTAACTTATTTTTATTTTGGGGACGATAACAATTGGAACAGTCACCCATTCAAGTTACTCGTCAGACAAAACCTTGCTTAACTCTAGAGATTTTCCTCAATAACTCACTTCAACGAATTTTCTCAGAGAAACCAATTAGTTCATATAATATAGCATTATAGGCGCAAGAAACGTGGCAAGTATAAAAAAAATCGTTACAGCCGTCTTCTAGAAAATTGCAAAAATCACAACCATAAAGTGGCACTTCCGGTCATTCGATTTTAACGAATTTATTATTAGGAGGTGTTAATGCGGTAATAAACTTATATATAAAATTTCACTTTTCTGCGACATTTTGTTTTCGAGATACATACGTACACACACATACACATACGGATACACGTATGTATACACACATACACACACACGCGCACACACACGCACACACATACACACACACACACAAACACACACACACACACACACACACACACACACACACACACACACAGAGCAGTTCCTAAAAACACGTTTTTTTAATGTAGGGGACCGGAAAACGTGTATTTCCACTAAAAACTGGACATGGATAACATGGCTTCTCTATACTATATTTCATATAGGTAAGAGAAATTACAAGGTCTAAACATTAACGGATAACAACAAAAGTAATGTTATTTTCATTGTAAATAAATGTAGAAAACTTTGTAAAAGCCATGGTGTAGGTGAGGTCTGTCAAAAAATAACGTGAATAGTGTTATAAAATTTTGTTGACAACTAAGCTGCGCGTCATTGTTATCGATTGTAGAAAACTACAAATCTTAAAAGATGTTGTTTCTACCCTTGCTAACATAAAGCTGCCCTTGCATACAGTGCCGAAATGACTTTCTCGTAAATGAATTTTCTATTTGTGTAAAGAAGATGCACTTGGAATTGAATTAGGTGAATCCGGAGGTTAAGGAATCCTGGTTAAAAATTAGGTTCTAAAAATAACAGTGTAATGTTTCAAGCAGCGTTGAAATAATGCGAACAGATATAATTAACTGTTATTTATCAATCGTCAATCAAAAGACTTACGGCGGCACTGTTGATTAACTGCTTTCCCTTGTGCTAAAAATATCTTAAGGACAAGAAATCAAATGAGGATGCGCTTTATTTTATGTTTTCACAATCTAGTTTTGTTTTGTGCCATTGCGGACTTTATGGTTACTAAAAATTACTTGACCCGTCATCTGTTGTATTTCACAAAGTTTTGTTTTAACCTTCCATCAAGATTTCCGGGCCAGTTTTGCTAAAATCTTCTTAGTCAAAATGTTGTGAACGGTGGAAGGATTCAGCCTACATCATGGCTTACGGCAGTTATTAACTGGTTCAGCCATTTCTAACATCTAAAGTCTTCCATAATAGATTGCTGTATGAATACTGGAATCATATGAGGATACCGCTTCTACACTGCAATGCCTTGTCAGGTAAAGTTTTGGCTTGAGATCTGAAGTGTGGAAAGTCTATTAACGGAGAATTCGGGATTCCCCTTAGGGGAGCAGGTTGATTCTGGGCATTGCCAAATATTCTTTAAAGGTCGTAAAATTGTGCAATTTCGCATCATTCCTTTTTATGGTACGAGCAACTCCCAGCTGCTCGATAATAAAGCAAAGCACATCGAATCTGTATCACTCGTGTCCATTGAGGCGGGGTTCTTCACGGTCTTAATGTCAGTGTCGAACCTACGACTGGAACAAATAAACTTGCCACTCTGCAACCGCGGTGGCAGGAAGCTAGTAGCGACCTGTACACGAATAGATCTCATATAAGTACCATGGTGTTAACATAGGTTATTTTCGGGCATTCTTAATAACAAGAGGCAAATTTTTCGATGTACGTCTACCCCAGATTTTAGGACTTGCATCTATATTGCTAGAAACATACTTGCAGGGACCTTGTTACAATAATTGTATATCTGATGAAGCAAGAAGGTGAAATTGATCTAACCATCAGCCCTGCCTATCTTACAATTGACACACCGGGCCCTCCTCCATATATGCAGTTATCGGATCTAATCCAATTTTGAAAGAAGAGCCGATGGAACCCCTTATCGAATGCGACGCTAAGGCTTACCACTAATTGAGGTCTCATTGACATCAACATTGGCAGTGAACGTATGTGTGACAGTCAGAAGAAAGGAGGTATTCAATATCACACTATGCTACTCGAGCATCTTTCAACCACCAGATGGAGGGCACGTTGAGATGTTTAAAACTCCCATCGGGCAACTACACTGTCTCGGATGAGGAAACACTAAAACTACAAATTGACACTCACTTCCCTGGAGCTAAATAAGATAACGCATCAGTGGATCACGCGAGATCGAAGTTCGCCACCACGATGTTAATCTTAAAGTAAAGTGGGCTATACCGCATGGAAGGGAATGACGGCCACATAGAAATGCATATATTGCTGGTCCACTGTATTAACGATAATTATCAAGTAGTTTTAACTTGCATACCAGCAATTACTACAAAGTTCCAGGTTTGGCGTTTATGCCTTCGACATTTTTATTTATTGCAATTTAAAATTGTTTACATTATAAATTAATTCCACCCGGGTTAATAATTATGTCAATATAAATAAAAGGAGAACTTATTTGCAAATAAGTATTATTTAATAAATTGGGGTTTGCCTAATATTTATTTAATAAAATCTCGAAAAATTCTTTTACGGAATAGTAATCCATATTTACTTAAAGAAATGCTAGATATACTTAAACGCTGCAAGATGATGTAACCTGAGACCATTACGCGCTGCGTGTTTGGTAAAAACTGAGAATGCGGCTTCATATTTCCAATACATCCACGCAAATAACTGCCCGATAGTTTCTATAGATGCAACTAATTATTCCGTCTTATTCGTTCTTATTGATTTATCTAGGTGGTCCTTTTCACTTTCCAACCTTGTAAAGCGCAAGGTAGTGATGGTATAAATACCTGCTCTGCTTCGAGAGGTCATCAACATTCTGAACTGTTATCTCTTAAAACTCTACAGAGATGGCTTGGTACACCAGTATGGCATCAATTTAGGCGGTTTTCTTAGTCAAATCCGTTAGGGCATCTTATGAGGAAACCAAAGTATTTCGCTCAATCAGCTTGGCATCCTTCCTATCGAAAGGAATGAAAGACATGGTTGTGTAATAAATATGCAGTATGATGAAGAACTCTCTTCTGCACCACCACCAGCACGCCTGCTTACCAGGGCAGTCTGTAGAGACAGCCCAGATCGAAAATGTGCTGGCTTATAAACAGATATCGAAGGAGCTATTGATAATAATATTGCTTTCGACTGTGTATATTCAACTGCCTTCTATCATGGTGTGCATCCCAGTATCTTGTGGATAAGAAACCTGCTGTAAAATAACAACCTCAGTCAGAAAAGGCTGCCTCCAAGATGGCGCTATATCACCACATTTGTGGAACCTCAAAGTTAATGACCTACTAAGGGCATTTAATTCTAAATGAATTTTTGCCCAGGGCTACGGAGATGATATTGTTCTGCGTAACTGTGAGAATTTTGAATCCGTTATTAGGCGTGTTATCTTAAATTCCCTGAATATAGTAACTAACTGGGACAACCTTCACCAGCTGATGACTGATCCCAGCAAAACTAAGGTGCTGCCCTTCACTAGAAGGAGGACTCATATTCAAGGACCTCTCTTCATTAAATAAAACTCTGCCTGTTGGGATTCTAATATTAAATATTTGGACGTAACCCTTGACCTAAGATTAACATGGAAACACCACATATTTGAACGAACAAAGAGAGTGACAGCCATCTTTTGGATATGCCGCCGCATCTACACGACCACAAGAGGCTTGACTCCCAAAGTGGTATGTCAACTGTATACGGTGATGGTCAGACTAGCCTTGACTTATGGATCGTTAGTTTGGTGGCCGGGTATAGGGAGCCAAATCAGCTATACCCAAATTAAGAAAGCACAGCGAATGGTATGCCTAGGGACCGGAAACGCCTTAAGAAACCCATCAACTGCCGTTCTGGAGATGCTGCTTGCTTTGCTTTTAGATACAAATGGAAGCTATGAAATATGCATCCAAAGTGTTCCATTCCACACGGTCGCATGTTCAGGACTATGGTTGGGGGCACAATTCAATTATCAACACTTTACTGAGCACATGCTAGGGTGCGAGTGATCGTGTTATCCCAGTTTGGACCTTCAAAATTCTATTTTCTACAGAAAATCCCTGCATGGCGGATTGGACTAATGATCAATAGCAATGGTTCTATCGCCATAGTTTGATCTGGTTTATAGACCAGTCAAAATCCAGTAGTTTTTCTGCGACAGGTATTTTCACTAAATTTCATAAAATGGAGCTAAGCATTCCACTTTGTGTTTCAAGCCGAAATTTATGCAATTTTGGCTTGTGCAGAAAAATACACCAGTAGGGACTATCAGAACTTGTAGCTCACTATATTCATTGACAGCCAAGGTGCCATTAAAGATTTGTCGAACTACATCATATCATCTAGATTGGCGTGGAAATTCTGGCAGAACTTACAGGTCATAGCATCTAGGAACAACAAAGTGGCTACTTTCTGAGTCCCTGGTCAACAGGGATATGCCGGTAATGAAATATCTGATTTTTTGGCTAGGGCGGGAACTGCTATGCAAACTTGATTTCCTCAAAACATCCACCATTGAGACCGACCTGCTCTTCGGTTTCAAACAATGGTGGAATGAGAAAACCTGTAGATAAGATAGGGCTCCAATTTTAGGTCAAGAGTCTAAAGAAATCCAGTTGCTACTTTGATTAAACAGAAAAGATATCTGAATATACGTTGGCCTCCTATAGGACCATAATTTCAATAAAGAGGGAATCCGTTAGGATTCTTTTTGTGGGAGATGTGGTGAAAATGGACTATAAAATGTTCTTAAACTTCTTATATGATTTCCCAGCTGCGGAAAATGTCCAAAAAGGGCCCAATTCCCTGAACCCAATGAATATTAAACGCTTTCCTACCTAAGACACCGAGGTTTTTGTAAATCTCAGGGTTTCAATGGGTTTAATAAGCTTCAGTGTCTTTTTGTTAACCGAAACTGCCTTAATAACAACTATAACAGCAATAACTTTCAGAACGAGGTGCGATCACCGTTCGCCGATCACCTTTAAAGGTGATCAGTAAATGCTTTGTGCCATATGTAAGGAGCATCTTCTCTATAATAAAATGTTAATTTTTTTGCAAGTTTCTGCTTCATTTTCGGCAAGCCTTAGATTTGACGCAGTTTATAAAATTCACTATCAAACCCACAGCGATACCGATTAGGAAGCTGTGTACGTGTGTATGTATTAGTAAGTGTTAGAAGCACTTTTCAAACCACATGACCTGTTTCATCATGCTTTAGATATACGTGTAAAATACATTACAACAAGCAAATATCCGACGACTAATATTACCTATTTTAAGAAGAATTGATTTGCTTAACTACTACAATGAAGATATAATTGAGAGCATTCTAGATAAAAGATTTCACAAGGGAAAAATTAGTACAGGTAATTCAAAGCAAAGTATTAAGTATTCGTATTCTTGGTTTGTAAAAGAACTCCACCAAGGTGGAGAACACTTTCAGAGGGATAGATTTTTGAAAGGGTCAAAAATATTTGTCCTAAACGGCCTGGAGTGGAGAATTTCTGAGTAAATTTAATTTATATGCAAGTCCACGTAGTTCTAAATAAAAATGTTCTCACTTTATTTCACTGGATAGTTTTCTTCTGATTTTGTTGAAAAACGGTGCAAGGCGCTGCCTCTTTTGACTCAAAATAATTTTCTCGCGTTGTTTTGAAAGAATTCTCTTAATAAACAGCACCATTTTAAAATATTTTTAGATACTTAAATCCATCAGGTACTTACAAAAGGACAAAGAAAAGGATTACATCTTGTGTACATAAAATAGTATTTTAGAATATCTGCCAGAAATTGTTTTACAACATCTGGTATTGTCCTATTTGAGAGTCAAAATCAATAAGTAGATAGGCAAGTACTTGAAAAATGATTTTTTTTGCAATTGTTTATTATTTTATGTGTAGATGATAATGGAATGTTAGGAACGTCGATTTAATTGTATAGTTGCGCTTTTATGGTAATGAATAGCCTTATGGACATTTATGTGAACAATTAAACTTACAACTGGTTTTCATTTATAACGTACTACAGATTAAAGCATATTTAGACACTTCAAAGACTGCCAAATGGTAAAAATCGCAAATGCTCCGTGCATATTGCAGCACATAAGTAAATCAATAATTATTATAAGGGGAAAATATACTTCACTACACATTGTGACATTATTTGAAGGAGAAAGTAGGTTACTCTTGTAATCCCCAGTACAATGGAAGGTAATTAATTCCGAGGCACGTATTTTTTCGGCATTTCATAGCCTTCATTTTAACGCATTCTTTTAATTATTTTAATCAGAATTTAATAATTTTACGAGTATATAAGTTTCATATCCCATTCTGATAAATTTTATGTTAGAATTTGGTTTGAATACCTATTTACTTGAGATTAAATGAAGATTAGACACGTAGCTTAAAGAAAGCAGTAACTGTTTTAGGTCATGTACCTTAATTAAAACTAACCTAAATCTAAAAGTTGTTTGAGAACAGATTGAAAGGAAGTCTCCAAATCTTTTTATTTCTATCAAATAATTGATTTCAATATTTGGGTAACACGTTGAATATTGATGAATTTGTGAACATCGCCTGAAGAATGCGGAATGAACGAAAACATGAGTATACAAATAGACGTTTTATTTATTTTTACTGGAATAATTCTTTAAAAGCGTAAAAAACTTCTAGTATAAAAGTCGATATGAAAGTATTTGCATAAAGTAATAACCTATTTTTGCTTAAAAAGTCTAAATTTAATTATAAAACTTACTAATCTCTACAAATACTAAACGACTTTTTAATTAATTCAGAAAGTTATACCTGCTATATTTTTTTCTAATTATTCCTTAATAAAGGTTATGTTTTATGGTTTTTATTAGTACCGCCAGTTTAAAGTCTAAATTTTCATGTTTGAATTATTATGAAGAGTTTTTCGTATAAAACTGATCGGATGAATTTTACCATAAAAAGTTCAATACTGGTAAATTATAAAAATACTTCGTAACATGCAAAGTATTCCTAACATCATCTTTATCTAAAGTGTTAGTCAATAAAAACAAGAAATGCGATATTTTGAATCGATGAAAACCATTTGTTATCTGAGAAGGAGCGCTAGGAAACAATTTCGGATGTAGGAACACGTGAAAATCACTTGGCATCCGATTTGAGTTCCAAGGGATATAACCAATTCGCTCACAGTCTTGATTAGGCCTCAATATTTTGTTAGGAATGTGCGATTGCGCATTAGCCGTTTAATCACTATTACGATTTTCTTCAAACCTCGTAAAGTTGAAGCTAAATATCTCTTGATTTCATAATCCTTGCATTCAACAACCGATTAATAGAAGAAATTTCATCGAATACAGAACAATTCGTCAATTGATAGATGAACATAGGCATGGGTACAACCTGTGGATATCTGGATATGTCACATGTTTTCAATTTCGTGTAAGTTCCATTGTTGCTTTTACTAAACTTTGGGATTATACAGGGTGTCCGAGATATAAAATGCATTATTGAACGCACGTGTACTCAAGCCCCCTGTGAACATAAATTTGTAGGAATTTTTAATTTAACGTAAAAGAAAGTTTTCGTAAATTTTCGCGTAAAAATCTATCACAGATATAGACCTGTAATATTATTTACCATGGAACATATTTAAAAACATAAATATGACTGATTTTGTCGACACAATCTCGTGTTACCTTTTACTATCGAGTCAAGTCACTAGCTATTTTAATAAAAAGTAGTCGAACTCATTTCTTTAAATTATCTAAGTTTGATTGTATGCAGTAAAACACTATAGCTGGTTAATTATAATTATTTACGCATTAACTATTATAAACTTGTTTGACACATATCTTAAATTGACAATTTATTTACATTAATTTGCATGAACACAGTTTTAATGGATATAAATTACACATTAAATATTTTCACAAAACTTAAATTATACATAAAACAATCGAGTACAAATATTAATAATATAATTAACTTTTCTTATCGAAGAAAAGAGTTTTTAAAAACTAAAAATACCGGAAGTCACAAGTTTATTAGTCACTGTAAAAACAATTACATTCAATATCACAACATGTACTTAAAGTTAAATTGTGCAAGAGAATTTATAATCTAAAGTTGCACATTTAGTAGGCATTTATTGTCATTGAAATGTAATTGTGTTAGGATACATAACTCGTCCATCCTTAAATTGGGCTAGAGGTTTTCTGAAATAAAGTAAATTAAAATTTGAATAATTGGAACAGAAATTTAGTGTTCAAGGTAAGTCTAAATTAAATACGTACATATATAGGCAAAATGAAATTAATCTTTGAATTTAATTGTAACAATTTTCTTCCTCTCTATAAAATGATAATTCTTAATTAAATTTCTAGCTAACCTATGCGGCCGTCTTTGATTCGCGCACGTTTTATGTCTATTGCTTATAAGTCTAAATGTTCTTTAAAATTTAAGTTCTTTGTCAAACACTTTTATTTTCAACAGCCTCTTTATTATTTTCTTAATTATTTCCATAATATATGGAGTATCCGTATACCTGGGCGTACTCCATGCAACTACCTTATTTATTCATAGGAGTCCATGCTTAACTTATTTATTGTTTATTTCATTGATAATATTTATTTTAGCAATCCTTCCTAATTGATTTATTTCTAATTTTTATTTTCTTATTCATTGTTCATAGTCTTTTTGCACGTTATTTCACATTTCATTTGAATAATTATTATTAAAATCCTCTTTCTACCTAGCTAATTACTAATTTTATTTACATAGTTATTTTGTTATGTACATTTTTATATTACTTGCCGGAATTGGGCTCAGGGGATGTTATGTTGGGGAGAAATTTCATCTTTTTTACTTTGTTTACTCAATTCGAATAATTTATTGATTATCGATCTACGATTAGAATAAATTTAAATCGAAATGACTATTAATATTATTAAAATTGTCATGATCGTGATAAATGAAGTAATACCGAGATGATCACTGACAGTGGAAGGATAATTTTTCAAAGTCAAATTTTCTTTTGTTAATTTTGCTTGATTTTGGGTAAGAGTTTGGGTATTGATAGGTATTAAGTCAATTTTTAAAGGGATTTGTTGAGGTAACGAATCTAATTAGGGTTTTCTCATGGAGGCAATTTGAATTCGTTTTTCTTCGATTGAGGAAGATTCATAGGTGGAAAAAAGTTCTTTTTGGTTGATTAATGTCGAACAAACGGTCGAAATTTTGATTAAGGTAGATCCAATGGTAGTTTTTCGGCTTAAGGAATTGATACATTTTATATCGATGATAGTTTCTGTGGGAGCACTGATAATCCAAGTTGCTTTAGTTATTTTGATAATTTTTATAGAATCTAATTGAAATTTTAAGGGTTTACTTGTTTGGTTTTTCCTGAACGTTAATAAATGTTTTTCGCATAATTTGGAATTTGGAATTGCAAAGTGGTTTTCTTGGGAATAAAAGCATTTGAAAGAAGTAATTTGTTTACAATGATTTTCGATTATGGGAATTGTAAATTCTATATTAAAGAGAATTTTGTTGTAGGTGGGAATAATCATTTGAAAGTGTTCGTTATTGAATGCCGGAAATGGTATTAATTGAATTAATTGATATTTGTTAGCAAGATTTACCAGAGGTATGTGATATATAAAAGTGATTGTGACATTTTTCTGAAAGGCTTTAATTTGAATTAAGCACTCATGCAAATAGAGACTATCTAAATTAACTGGGAAAGGTAGATTTAAATTTTGTTTTGGAGTAGTTTGTAAAATTTCTGAAATGTTTGTCAAGGAATAATATTAAAGAGTTCTCTAAATCTGTGAGTGTTAGGATAAATAGCTGTAGGAACTGGGTCGCTTGGTAGAGAGTCGTATGTGTAGAAAGTCTTCCTAAAATATTTTCGACTTTAAAGTTTCTTGAAACAATTTTCGATTTAATTTTTGAACAATTAGGTCTTGATTAGTTGCTAAATCGTGATTATTTGCCGTGAACGTATAAATCGTGTCGTTTAAAATTTGAGCCTGTTCTGTTAGAATTATTTCATATTTATATGAGAATTTAATTAATTTGTCAATAAGTTGATAATATCTTTTACTATCATCAGCATTAAGATTGCCAGTCAAGAATTTTATCACACTTCCAAGTCCGTCAATTAGTCTTCTTTTGACTCTGCGGGTCGTATGAATTTCGGGAGAAAATTGATTTATTAGTAGGTCGGCTTTATCCAAATATTGTTTTAAAATTAATAATGGTTCATTATAGTTTGTCGTAACGTTTGTATATGGAAAATAGGTTTTATTAAGTAATAAAGAAATTGTTTTAATTAGATTTGATTTTAGGATTTGGTAATTTTCCAGTAAGGGCGTGTAATATAGAATTTTGATAAGAGTCCAGGTGCTTTCCTTTAGAAAGGCTTCTCCTTTTACTAAGGGGTAAAGTCCGGGGTTTTCTGTCAGTTGATTTATTGTAACATCTGTGTGGGTGCTGGTTCAGTAGAGGAAAGTGAGGATTGGAACATGGAGGAGAATTTCTCTGAAAATCGGAGTAGATCGTTAGCGTGTCTTTTTAGTATGCTTTGGAAGGGATGTGTCTTAAGTCATAAGTGTCATGGTCATTTATATTTTCTATAATGTAAGGTCCGCTAAATTTTGGTTTCGTTTTGTCTCATGCGTATGTCTTTATGAAAACCTTGTCGTTAATTTGGAAGTAATTGGATGTACGGGATTCGTTTATGTCTTCGTTTCGTTTTTCTTTGGTTTTGGATTATTTGTCTTGTAGGTTGTTGTAAATATGTTTCATTTTCTCTTTATGATCATAAACGTAAGTTTCTATAAAATTTTTATTGAATTCTAAATCGAAAGGGTCTCTACCATCAATATGACCAAAAAGGATCTCAAGAGGTGTATATTTTATGTCTGAGTAAATGGAGTGGTTATAAGCCAAGATTGCAGATTGTATTTTTTTATCGTCTGGGGTATCTTGTAACAATCGATAATGTTCTGCAAGTGTCGAATGTAATCGTTCTACTACAGAATTGATTGGTGGTTGTAGGGGATTGTTACATAAAAGTTAATTTTGTGTAACGCTAGAAAGTTTTTGAAGGGCTGCTTGTTAAATTCGTTGTCAGCGACGATGGTATTTGGTATAGGGTAGCTAGTTAGAAAGGAAAATAGTTTGTCGGTTATGTTTAAGAGGTTGTTGGATTTTAAAGAGTAGGCTTGGGCAAATTTTGAGAAGGTGTTAATAACGGTTAGGTATTTCACATTGTTGATTTGGAAGATGTCGACATGAACGCAGTAAAAGGGACGGTTAGATATCGCAGTTAAATTTAAAGGTTGTTTTATGGGGTGTCTATTGTATTTATTTTCCATACAAATTTGGCAACAATTTATATAATTTTTTATCCCGTTTGTAATTTCTTTCCAAAAATATTTTCGTTTGAGTTCATTATTCGTTTCGAGAATTCCACAATGAATATTTTTCCCTTCACGATAGTTTTGAATTTGAGTTATTCTTTCATCTTTGTCTAAAACATAAGTGACCAATGAGTTACATTTGAAAAATTTCTGAGCGTTTTCATTTGCAATTGACATAAGAAATTGTGAAAATTCGCCATAGAAAGCGTCTGTAGGGAAATGCAATAGTAATTGGATTTTGGTAGGCAATAGTTCATTATTAATTCCTTAAAATACGAAAATTTGTTAGTTTTACTAAAATAAATTTGGCTTAACTTGTTTCCGTCAAAATTGGTAATTTTTACTGGCTTAGGTAGAGAGGTTTCAATAAATTCGATTTGGTTGGTAAAGTGTTGTAGCAGTTTCTCAGAAATTGAAATAACTGGAGTTGAATTTAATTGGGAATGAATAAAATCTGATTTGGAAGGGTTTTCGTTTATGGGTCCTTTTGAAGGTTGTGGTAGATTTTCGTTATTGATGATCGTTGGATTGAAACAAGGAATACCAAAAACGTCTGTGAGGTCAGGGGAATCGGGTCTGTTCGGAATGATGCTGTAGTTGTCAAAATTTTGTTCTGGAGTGATAATTGTATTTGTTTTGTCTATAATTCCATTAATATCATCCATAATGTCGTCGAAAATGTTTAAAGGATTTATTTGGATTCGTGATAGTGCGTCGGCTACTTTATTTGATTTACCCGTGAGATATTTTATATCGAAATTTAATTCTTCTAATTTAAGTGACCATCTTGCTAATTTTGAATTTGGCTCTTTTACATTTTTAAGCCAAACTAGAGATGTGTGGTCTGAATATAGGGTGAATTTTGTTTCAAAGAGATAGGGTCTGAATTTCTTAGTTGCCCAAACTATTGCCAAAAGTTCTTGTTCAATTGTAAAGTAATTTAGTTCGGTTTCACTAAGTGTCCTAGAAGCATAACAGATTGGTTTTTGATTTTAGGATAGTACCGCACCGATGGAAAATTTAGAAGCGTCTGTCGTAGGTTCAAACTGTTTGGGAAAGTCAGGATATTGTAAGATTGGTTCAATCATTAGTAAAGTCTTGGTGTGGTTAAAGGAGTTGACAAAAGCAGGGGAATGTTGTACGTTATTATCTTTCTTTAGAAAGTGCGTCAGAGGTTTTGTAATTCGAGAAAAATCTTTAATAAATTTTCAGTAATAACCTAAAAGTCTTAGGTAACTTTTAATTTCGGTTTTTGTTTTGGAAATTGGTGATTTCTTTATAACGTCGATTTTTGAGGGGTCTGGTTTAATTCCGTTATGTGTAATGATGTGTCCTAAATTTTGACCGATTTGTGAAGAAACTCAGATTTATCAAGTTGAATTTTGAGAATTGAATCTTTGCAACGTCGGAAAATTTCTTTTAAGGGTATAATATGTTCTTCTAAAGAGGAAGAATAAACTATAACGTCATCCAAATATACTAGGCATTGTGAGGGGGTTAAACCGGTGAGTGCTGTATTAATTATTCTCTGCAATGCACTTGGTGCATTCATAAGTCCAAAGGACACTTAGAAGTGTCATTTTTCTATCGAAAATGTTGTTTTTTCTAGATCCTTCGGGTCTATTTTGATTTGGTGAAAGTCTGAGGCCAGGTCTAGTGTGGAAAATAATTTGCACGTCCTGCATGATCTAAAAGAGTTTCGATATTCGGAAGGGGGAATTTATCTTCAATGCTACCTTCATTAAGTTTTCTGTAATCTATTACAATTCGCTATTTCTTTTTGCCGGATGCATCTAATTTCTTGGGGACAATCCAAATGAGGAAATTGTAAGGCGATTCAGAAGGTTCGATGATTCTGTCAGTTAACATTTGATTAATTTGACGTTTCACTTCTTCGTGGTGAACGTGAGGATATCTATAGGTTTTAGCGTAAATTGGAATATCATTTTTTGTTCTGATTTCGTGTTTTTTAAATTTGTGGAGGTTAAGGGTATGTCGGGGTGATGAAAAATTTCTTTAAATTCGTAGCATAAATTCGTAAGTAAAGTTTTTTCTTCTGCGTTTAAATGATCCGTTCGTAAGATCTGCTTTAAATTTTGCGTTAGTAAATTTTTCCTCTGGGGTACTGAATTTTGCTATGAAATATTGTGTTGTCGTTTATTTCGGAATTTGGAAAGTCTTCTAAGAAAAGCGGATTTTTTATAACTAATGTCTGAATGTGATCTGAAAGGTTTACTATTGTTGTACTGAACCAATTATTATGGAGTTTTACGATTCCCGAAAGCATAACTAAAAATCTCGGAATTTGAATTCTGGAGTCGATTTTCGCGGCATTACCTCCTATTGCTGGTAGTCTGACTAATTTTTCCGATCTAGGGGGAATATGTAAGGTTTTAATGGGATCTAGAGATGGTTTGGAAAAATCAAATTGATTTCTTTTTGAATTTCTTGTTTAGTACGGGATTCATTATAAAAAAATAGCACTACAATTTTTTTAGTTTGGATATTGTTCCAACGGTAATATATGTTTGTGGACAGCCTGTGTAAAAAATCGGATCCGCGTATTCTGAATAGAAATCGAAAAGGTACACTATGTGGTTCCAATCTTTGTGAAATAATTTAAATAACGGTATATTACCTGCATAATGATGTGCAGTAAGACCGTGAGAGGTTGAAATTTCTAAAGTATGTTGAAAAATTAATTTGGGGAAGAATTTTTGAACCAATTTCGGTGAAAATATTGTTTTAGAACTGCCCGTGTCAATTAATACCTTTTGATTTATTTCGGGAATTAAAATATAAGGAAGTTTGATTTTGGATTTATATTAAAAGATTCAATTTGATTTTGTAGTTTTCCGAGGCTTCTATTTAAAAAAATTAGGTTGTATATTTTCATCTTGCAATTCTGCCGGTTCGTAATTGCTGTAACTTGAATCGGTTTGTTCAAATTACTTTTGATAAGCGTTAAACTACTGGTTTGCATCTTCTAGCGGTGTGAGATTAGCATATTCATTATAGTTTATTTCATAATTTTGCGGGATAGCCTCATTATAATTGAAATATCGATTTTCAAACGGCATATTTTCTGGGAAATTTTGTTGTAAATTGTCATAATTACTATCTTGAAAGTCTGTATGATTTAATTATTGAAAGTTGTGTTTGATGAAACTGTATTTTAAATCTGGTATTTTTGTAAAATTAGGTCGCTGTTGGGAAGCGCTACGTTTGTTACTTTGACTAACCTGCATTGGTTCTGAAAAATGTTGAGGTCTAAGATTAGGTTTGGATGCCCAGACATTAGTGTTTGTTTTGTGGTACGGGGAATTATAATTTAATTTAAATTGGTTACTTTGAGGGGCGCTAAAATTTGTCGTATAAGAGTTTCGGAAAGTGAGTATTTGGTTGACAGAATTTTGGAATTCATTAAAATTTGGTTGTTGGAATGCATTTAAATTATTAAGGATCGGTCTTGAAAAATTGGGTTTATTGTTTCGTATAGTTTTAACAGGTAATTTCGGTTGTATTTGATTATTAAGTATGTTTTGAAAATATCGGATATTAAGTTCGTCTTTAATGAAATTTAATGCAATTTCTAGTGTTGTGGGAGAATCTGAACGAATGACGAAACCAAGAGGTTCATTTAAGCCGGAGATAAAAGTTTTCAAAGCTAAATTTTTAGGTTCAAATGTTTTATATTCCTTAGTTTCAGCGGATTTATTTCCTAAAACAACTTTTGAATTTACAGTAACAAGTAATGTTCGAACTCTGTTATCAAAATTTAGGGGTGATTCTTTTTGTTGTTGCCTTAAACCGGTTGTCTATTTTAATATTTAATTCGGATCTTTGGTAATCAAAATTACTAATTAATTTTTGCTTTAATTCAAGCCAAGAATTAAACATCTGACCTGTGATGACTTCTAATACGGGGCCCTTTATACGATTCCTCGCTGCTGAGAGTAGCAATCTATTTATGTATGCGTTGGGGTTTTGTGGTTGAAAAAATTGAGTAAACAGGTCTACCACATGGATATATTCCGTCAATTTATTTTCTTTACCGAGATAAATTGGAATTTCATTGAGTAGACTAACGTGAAATTCTAATGGAAAACCGTTTTGAGAAAGGGATTGATTTTGACTAGTGGGATTGTTCGAAGTGACCATGGTGTTTAAGACAAGTTGGGCTGGTTTTAAAATTGATTTGAGGATCTCAAGAGATTTTTCTGTACTCATTAGTTGTAAAAATATTTAAAAGATGAATTTTCTGCTTTTTATAAAAATGTTATTTTACAGATATAAATGTATTATTTACAAGTAAAATTAAAATGATTTGTTTAAACCAAATCTTCAAGTTATTATCGTGCGAAAGGAAAATTTTATGTTAATGTAAATGAATGTAATTAATGTAAATTAATGGGTCCCTAATCGTCTGTAAGTCAATTTGGCTGGAATATTAAGCGAAACTAATTTTCATGCCGAATCTCGCGCTAACGACAGACAATATGAACTTACAAATAATTGCTAATACTACGTTAGTAAATTTAAAAATGTATATTTTATTTATTGATTATGAAATGATTCTTAGTCTTCTTAAATTCAAATGTACAAAGTAATCTTTCTTTTCAATTAATAATAAAACGGAATTCTTACTGGTTCATTATTTTTGATGGAAGTTCCTTAAAACTACGTGGTCGTGGAACCTGGTGTTTTAATAATGAAATGACCGCAATGGCCTGGATGGGTCAACAGTTACACCTCGGGTTACGGGTTATACAATCTTTGGAACTCACAAATTAAGATTTGAAAATCAAGTAGCCCTGTAGTCCTTTCGCGGATCCTACCGACTGCGCCAATTAATTTTTCATATCAGAGAAAAGAGTTTTTAAAAACTGAAAACATTGGAAGTCACAAGTTTATTAGTTAATGTACAAACAATTACATGCAACATCACAACATGTACTTAAAGTTAAATTGCGTTGCAAGAGAATTTATAATCTAAAGTTGCACATTTAGCAGGCATTTCTTATCATTGAAATGTAATCGTATTAGGATACATAACTATAGGAAGATATTTTTTATCAAAAAAAAATTTAATGTCGTGTTAAAGCGGCTTTGGGAAAGTCAAAGTTATTTTAAAAAAATGTGTTTGTATTCAATAATACAATTGTATACATATTAAAAATAATACCTATTAAGTAAAAACTCGTTTTTATTTTAAAGATTTTATAAACTTGCACAATTAATACACATTAAAACTTTTAAGGAAGAAAATAAAACTTTTCTCTTTAAGTGAAAACTAGTGGGTCATAATAAGACCAGGGAACTTTCATTAATGAAATCGGCACTCGTTAAAGATGTGTAGTTGACCAGCTATTTCTTGGTCAATACAGTAAACCAAATTAAAAAGCAGGGGCGGGCAGAAAACTTTAATTGCAAATATTTCTAAAAATATGTAATTTAGACACATAGTATATAAGCGTTTCTTGTCGCGCATATTAAGATGTGTCTGCAGTTAAAGTGATGTTCCTTATATTTCTGACACCCTATATATTGAAGCTAGAACACTGATTGTTCCAAATATACGACTTTCTTTGAAAACACCTCGAATAAGCGTATGTCAACAATACTATAAGAGGGGTTAATTTTTAATAATACATATCCTAGCAATTATTAAGATATACTCTATAGATAGATTTCGTACATGCTTTTATTATAAATTTCAAGAGTATCCTAGAAATTGTGTACTCAAGTATATGTTAATTTTTTAAACATTCCGTATTTTTTAAATAAATTAAATCTCAATTCGATAATGAATGAAGGTGTTATTAAATTTTACAAATTATTACAATACCATCAAAAAAATGTTAAGTTATTCATTGTGCAAATGAATGCAGCTGTATAAACACCATTAGCATGATTTACGTTGCCTCAGTGAAGTTCCCTGTAATAAACGTCTTTATGCGATACCGGCAAAATCCTCGAAAAGCATAACCCCTGACTTGTCGTTACAACTGCCGTTCTACATACTTAAGACTATTCAGATGTATTCTCGTTAGTTACTCTCACGCGTTAGATTCTCGGCACCTTGTTACCCTTGAATTCAGATTATATAAAGCTCCCTAAAGTGTATCGCATTATCTTTCATACACTAAAGTCCGTCGAATTGGTGCTAGTTATCAACTCATTAGGTAATCAATATTGGAATCGGTGCACATCTAAAAGGGATTTCCTGGACAGATGTAGAATCTCAGGGTACCATACATGGGATGCTTCCGTACAATTTTGATTAACTTGAGTAAACAAACATCGTTGCCGTCAATAAAGTAAGTGACTTCTTCTTACCGGTTTACCAAGTCTATATGGAGGGTGCTTTCAATTGGATCCAACCGTCAAATTATATCGATCGCTTAGATGTACAGAACTTTCATCGCCAGTTTTGTTAATAGTGAGATTTTCTTTTATAACTACTCTGCATATTTTGCTAAGTCATACTTGGAAACCGCATTATCCTCGGTTATTTTAGATTAGACTGCCTTAATTGTCTATAAAAACAATTGCATCAAATGTTATGTAATGTAATTTTACTCGACGAATTATTCTTTTAAAGGACTACTTTGCATTGCATTCTGGAAAACGAGGTAATCCTTATAACCCAGTGACGCACTATCACCGTTTCATAACCTGTAAGTACGTGGATAGGCTGAAAACTAATGCACATATGCTTGTAGAGCGCGAACAAAAAGTACCATTCTTAAGTTTCAAAATCGTATAGATTTTTCATTCCGTCACTGAAAAATTCTTCAGAATTTTGTCGAATCTAGAACTTGACAGCTGCCTTCACCTCATCGTCCAAAGTGTAACGATTACTCTTGAGGTCTCTCTTGAGTAGAGGAAAAAATAAAAATCGCAAGGCGCGAGATCGGGACAATAAGGAGGGTGTGGAATCGGTTCTAACTTTAAGTTTCGCAGCTCCTCCAATTGAGCGCAAGGTGTGTGGACGAGCGGCGTCATGTTCAAGATTATTGGGGCCAGGTTGCCTCTAGCACGACAAACTCGAGGTCGGAGGTGTTTTAGAGCATATAGGTACTGAGAAGGGTTTACTGTTGCACCTCGTTTCAGAAAATCAGTCACATAAACTCGGAAAGCATCCCAAAACACAGTCAAAGGAAGTATTTTGAGGGACGGTTGTGTTTTGAACCTTTTCGCCTCGGGAGAAGATGGATGTCGATATTCAGCTCTCTATATTTTCTCTTCCGGGGTCGCAATCATGGACCCGTGACTCGTCACCCGTCATAATATTCGAAAGAAAGTCGTCCCTTTCGTCAAGGTAGCGCTGCAGAAGTTGCTCGCAGCATTCCAATCCATGCTGTTTGTTCTCGTCTGTGAGACGTCGTGGTACCCATCATGCATAGATTTTACAGTATGTGAATTGTTTTATAATAAACCTGACACGTTGCTTGGATATTCCAATATGGTTCACGAAAGGTTTTTGAGTGATCCGCCAGTGATTTTGAATCAAATCGTCGACGAATTTGTGATGTTTATCGTCTGTGACCCTGATCGAACGTCCGATGTGTGTTTCACCAACAATTATGCCTTGCAACACGAAATTTTACTACTCATTGATTTACAGTAGACTTATCAACAGCATAGTCACCATAAACAGCCTTTAAACGACGATGAATCTCAATAGGAGTCACTTTTTCAGCAGTTAAAAATTCGACAATAGCGCGCTGTTTAACTCGCGTTAACATAGCACTAGAACACGTCTCCATACTACACTGAATGAGTGCAACGACCTCAAATCTACGCATACGTATTGAGGGGGAATGTTACTTCCACACGTCACCTGGTGCGCTTCTGAATGTTATTTCTTCGCACTCTACAAGCGTGTGTGCATCAGTTTTCAACTTACCCTCGTACATGTTACCTCTATCGGATTTCAACCTCATTAAACTAGACTTATTTCAACCTACGGCGTTTCTGGGATTGAGTATTCTACTCTGTAGTTATTTTAGACCTCACCATCTCAATTAGCCGCGTTAAATCGTAAGTTAGGAGGTATTTCCATCTATGCACTCCTCAAAAGGGTGTAACGCCAATTTTACCCATCAGAATACATCCAATTACTATAACTTGGAAAAAGCAGGAATTTGGACTTTTAAGTAGCTAGAACTTCTTTTCGAGAAATTGCTACAAAAGTTGATCGAAGCATTACTAAGCTCATAACATGTTGTGATTGGACGAGGAAGGCCGTAATGAGCGTCTAATTTGTACTGGAGTTCAAAGAAGAGCTACAGAGCGTAAGGCCGACTTCTTCGGTTGTCAGTCGTTGAGAATAAAATATCTTGAGTAAAAATAATGGATTGCAGCCCCGTCAATGTCCATGTCGCATGTGCGTCGTAGAATACGTTAATTTGGGCTTCCTTTATATCAGTTGACTTGGTACATCTTTTAACTTAAGAGTAAGTAGTAAAGTAAGTGACGTTCTGGATAAAGTGGCGGCGAGGGGTAATGAGATCTAGCGGGGTAAGGGACGAGGTAGAGTTTCCCCGCCCCCTGCAGT
>JAHWXV010488088.1:0-23196 GCA_024586415.1 Phrixothrix hirtus | reverse complement strand
TAAAAGACAAAATAAAAAGAATTTAATTAGAAACAACAAAACAAGATCCACATAAGCGAAACTCTAAAGTAAATGTTCAAAATGATTGCTTCCAGCTAATATGCATTGTTCTGCACGTCTTCTGAGGGACCATCTTACACTTTCAAGATATTTACCGTTTTCAAAGAAAATTATTTGACATAAATATAATAAGATTCAAAAATCACAACATTTTTAAAAAATAAAGGATATTGTTAAAACAACCATTTAAACTAATTTTAATGTAAAACTTCTCTGGAATTTATTATTGGATAACAGTAGTTTCTAGCGGACCTATGCAATATTGCTCCCAAAAGAATGAAAACACAAACACAAACATTAACGTAGTTCTGGCCTTTTAGTAATCTCACGAATGCCTTGTACAGGCCATGCTGCAGAATATCTGGCAACACTGTTGGGAGTACTATTTCCAATCTTATACATATCATTTTTAAAATATTTAGGATATTTTTAAATGATTTGACTTAATTTGATGTTTTGCAACGAAATCAAGGTTTTAATTAAGCAACCTGGAAGATCACGTAAGCTGACATTATTTTTAAACAAATATTAAACTTCACACCAATGGGACAAACAGCGTTCGTTTTAGGAATTATTGAAGAAACATTATTATTTTAAAATAAGTTTTTTGTCCAAAAGAAGGAAATGAACATAAAAACATATATAATTAACCATCACAATATCTAAATTTAACCAAAACTCTAGTAGAAAGTGCATCTAACCGCAACTGAAATGTTTCCATTATACCTGTATTTCATATATAGTGTGTATTTTTAATAGTGAAATATCAAGCTCATTTAGATGTTGAAAACTATAAAATCTGCCACTTTATAAAAATAAGGATATATGAAATTAACTTCAATCTTAACTTGTACTAGGTTATATTTACTGTTTACGTTATACATATTTAATTTGCAAATAGGCGTTTCTAATTTTTGTATCTAATTAATTAAGTTTTATTAATGATCTTTATATTACCGTATGTCTTTCACTGTAGAACGTGATAAATTTATATTAAACTTTTCTCAGCAGTATATTTGTACAAGTACAAAACAATATTTGCTTAATTTTAATGTCTGTGAAATAGAAAATTGTCTATTGAATTCATGTTCATTCCCTTGCCAATGCAGTTTATTATTTCTTTAATTCATTATAATTTGATACCGGCAACGTTTAAAAAAAATAAATGTGATACAAAATTAATGTTCAATTTATTTTAGCAGTGAGGAACAGTGAGTGTGAATCAAAACATTGTCCATTAAAAACATGGAATATACAGATTTTTGATCAACTGTAAATTGTTGGCAACTAGAGTTTTCCTTTAGAAAATATATCGGAACAGTTTTATAAAGTTAATTAATAATGCATCTGAAAAAGGAATTGCAACTTACTACCGCTAAAGAAGACACATGACACAGCAGCGACGAATAACGTAAAATTAGATGAAGCCGAGTAGTGTAGTTTGAGAATTGTTTATGTTTATAAATATATTACATCGTATGCATTACAATATGGCAAGAGTTGTAAAATTTTTAATAACTATAAATGCATGTTTAAAATATACAATTTCTGCATTCAATTATCAGTTACGGATTGTAATATTATTAATATTATAATTATGATTATAAAATATAGATTTGAACGATTTTTCTCTAATATGTTATAATCACACACAACACTGAAATAGTTTGTTGTTGCCATCAACGTGTAAATAGCCTAGTGCTACTATAGTCACACACTACATAAGAAGTGCTAAGAGTTCGTACAACACGACTCTTGATCCTACAGATAATATTTTTGTATATTCTTATGGTTGAATTACTTTTATAATAATAACTTAATTTTCGTAGATATACTTGTTATTTGTTTTACGAAGCATAAAGGTTAGTTAAATCAACTGAATATATTTCTTTCGGATCACAGAAATATAAAGTACCAACTGGGTTAGAAAGATCTGAGCCTTAAAATTGGTTAATGATCAATTAGAGCTGATTTTTATAAAATAGCTTGAACATTGACATTTACAGAATTTTTAAGATTTATTAATTGAACGTTTATAAAAATGAAATTCCGATGTTATTAGTAATGCAGTCATCCGGTGCGATAAAAAATCCAGATCAAATTAGAGGAGGTTAATTTATTATAAAGAACCTGAATGGCTTTATTAATTTAACCGGCTTTTTTTGGAACAAAAGAAGTCTTAGATCCTAATTAAAATTGAATTATGATTTCCTAATAACCACATTCCTAGATTTTCGGAATACTATCATTTGTAAGAAATAAATGGTACTGATTTTTAAAGGTCATGGAATATTTTTAATTAAGACTCTATGAATAGAAAATTTAAAAGGTAATAAGATTTCTAATTTGTTAGGAGATCATTTTAGTTTTGATGCAGTTTAATCAGACAAAGGTGTACCGTACCTACTTCATCAAATAGAATTAATTGTATGAACAACAACCTTAGCTAATGTAATTTATGTTTTATCGTTCTTTAACATATTCTCGCCGAGACATCGTAAGTTTGCTAGTTATAGCGATAACGTCACAGTTCTTAATTCGTACATCAAATTGAAAAGACGATTTATAAGAACATACCTAAGAAAGAATTAGAATCATTGAATTAAACGTGTAAATTCTTAAACAGAAATTTTAACAAACATACCTTATGTATTTATAAATGAATCTCATAATACATTGTAAACTTAAAATATTGAAAGCAGGAAGCAGCTTGATGCACTCGTACTCTCATAGAGGACAGATTTAGCTTAAATAAATCAAAACGCGTAAAACAACAATTATATTAATATAACTGTTAAAGTAAAAAAACAGTATTCTGAGAGAATAATCCTTCGATTTATTTTAAATTTCCATTGAATTGTCTAATGTAGTGAAGTAAGACCACGATGATTAGAACTTAAAATACACCTACATTAATAAAAGATATAAATGAAATTATAGGTTTATGAAAGTTATAATTGAAGTATTAGAATTTGTAATTTTAAAAATACCGCAGTGCATTTACTTATTTATTACCTATTCATATTGTAACGAAACTAGTTAATTATTTCCAAGTTCTTATTTGTATTCACTAAATTCTAAATTATTTATTTTCGAGTATTCAACTTAGGTATTTAATTTTTAGTACCCTAAGAATAAATGTTTATATTTCTATTTATTTAAAACAGCTACTTAACAAGAGAAGATTCTTAGCAAAATTAAAAACTATAGGAATTTGAACTAATGTTACAGAGAAAGGAGATATTCTAGAATATACAGCTAGAATCAAGAATAAACTTATTCACAATGCTCATGTAATAAATTCCACTCCCATGACATAATATTGCGACCTTGATTTATTTAGATATAGGTTGCAGTAATGAGTCGTTTGTGATTACATCTTTTATCTTTCATCTTTGGAACTGTTTGGAATATTCTGGAATTTCTACAAAACTATTGTTATTGCTAATATATTTGAAGCTAATTGATAACTGGCCGCAAGTCATTCCAAGCATTTTTAGTGTTGATTAAGAAAATTCTCAATAATAATGGTGACGGCATTATAAGACTATTCTTATTTTATCTCAAAATGATCACTACAACAACCTATGAAAATTGAAATTTGAAAATTGATTTTGGGTTAGGTTAGTAAATGCTTCAAGTTAGTGTGTCCTTTAAAACTATTAACAAAATCAAATTCGTATCAGAGCATCGTAACAGGTATTCCAATCGCCTGTATACGTCATAACACATCAATTGGGTACCGCTTTGGCTTCCATAACTTTCAAAAAGTAAAAACCAATGTATTACTAATTAATATAAACCCAAAACAATATCACAGGAGTAATAGAAAATCTAAGCACTGCGAAAATTGTTCGCTCAGAAAGGACATCGGTGCCTTTGAAAGGCAAATAAACCATCTACTTAATTCGAAAATCAATACTTAATGAAATAATATTTACAATAACTTATGAACCTTTAACCATACGAATGAACTTAAAGATACCCACAAATAATTGCGATGGATAAGATTATACTGCACTAAAAAATATTCCATATAAAGATATGGAATAAAAGATACAAAGCGATGTTTAAGCAAATAAATATTTATAAACCCTCAAATAATGATTTACACATGATCTTGACACAGTTTTTAAATACAAATCGAAGAGAGGAGTAGGGGCGAAGCTATTGAGGAATGGGTTAGAATTTTTTTTGTATTTATTTTATTTTCAAAAATGAGAAAATTTATGGCTGTTGTCATGTTTACTATTACAACTTTTGATATTTAAATACCATAATCTGGATTTGGAGTTCGCTGCTTCGTTCTCTTTACTCAGAATTCTCCAAGTTGGGAATGCAGTTTATTTTCTTAACTTTTTATTCTTATTTTGCACACCTAATAATTTTAACTTATTAATTGCACTCTAAACTTCACGTCGTATTTCAGCGCGCATAAACTCGCGTCGCTTATAAATAGATATCTATAAGTAAATTTTCCATATAAGTTGAATGGTTTTGGATTATATTTTTCTAATTTTAATGTTCTATTTTGGGATTAGAGAATAAGCCATAACAAGATTCAAAACGGAGTGTGTGGTTGTGGTAAAATGCTTATCTTGGGCTATAAGAAAACCATGAAGCTTCAGCTCGTAAGGGTGTTGTTATAAAAGTAAAAAGTTTAAATGACCCATCAAATGCTTTTGTGTCGAAAGTGAAGAAAAGGAAAATTAAAGTTAAATTTGTCAAATAATTTAGATTTCGATTTTAAGCTATCCTTAATTGAAACAATTACGATAATAATTATACTATTCTATTATTTTGATCCCTTATCATGACCCTAAAGGAGAAACATTTATTGAATGCTAATAAAATAATATAAGCTTCAAACGTACGATGACTGAACCAGACGATTTACGTTGTCATTATTAGGAATGTTATAAAAATGGGAAACGTTCATTATGTTTACACTGGAGAATTAAGTTTTCTAATCGGAGAAAAAAGTTTTGTAAAGCAAAAAATACTGGAAGTAACAAGTTTATTAGTTACTGTAGAACAATTACAAGTACTAAACTTAAATTATCTTACACGGGAATTTGTAATCCGAAGTTGTACATTTAGCAGACGTCGTTTGTCTTTCTAATGTAATGGCATTAGAATACATAAGCCTCCATCCTTAAATTGGACTAGGGGTTTTCTGAAATAATAAAGTAAATTGAAATTTAAAATATTGAGACGCAAGTTTAGTATTCAGGTTGAATCGAATCAGTGTAACTATGTCTCCAGTCAAACAAGCCTAAATTCAATAAATATATATATATACGTCTTTGAAGAGATATGCGAAGGAACTTGCCTGAACAATAATCGGTTGACTTTGGATGCAGTAATTAATTACAAAGGTAAAAAGCTAGTTGATTTTATGGAATCGCGGAGACTAATCGTTTCAAATAGTAGAACCAACGACGACAGCCCAGCTAGATTTACTTATATTAGCACTTTAGGTAAATTGTAACGTTTATTTTTATAAACCTTCCATTTTAGGCATTTTTAAATTTAATTTGAAATTTTAGTTGCAACGTTTTCACTAGGAACATCCTGTACATAAGTTTTCTAAAGCTAAAAGATACAACAAAATTCTAATTTCATTCACTATATTCAGTTCTTATATTAGATTTGGATTTGTTTAATTCATAATTTTAAATTTAACTTGTGGGTTTATATTTTCATTATTCTATGGATTTATTTATAATTGATTATTAATTACAAAGGGTCCCGACAAGTGTCGCCACCTTTTATTCCTTTTGTTAACGTATTGTTTTGAAAACGTGCATGTTGGGTTTATCCTTGAGCTTGCTAACGCCATAATGCAAGGTGGTATTCTTAATCTGAATTGTTCGTCAAAATACGCTTTTCAAATTTTCAAAATGTTTCGAACGATCGTTCCTTATTTAATAAAGGACGGTTATGTTTCTGTGGAAACCGCGGTTTGCGGGAGTAAGTTATGATAATTAATTAACTTTCGTAGTGTAAGCCTTTTTTTATTTTCAGTTTCTTTTGGATGCTTATAGAGTTTCTTTGGATGCTTATAAAGAAAATACATGTTTCTTTTGGATACTTATAAATAAAACACGTTTCATTTGGATGCTTGTAGAGTTTCTTTTGGATGCTTGTAAATAAAATACATAGTTCTATATTTCTTTTATGAGTTTGTAGCTTCATCGCAAACTACCGATTGCTGTTGGATTATGATTCCAAATTGTGTTTGTAATTAATGCTCCTGATCATCAGTATTATCTGTGATGCTGTCGATCGTGGCTTCGTTTTTCTACGATATATTAAGAAACCTTTTTTTGTTGCTGCTCTAATCCTGTTTTCTGAAAACTTCTACAAGGTTTGATTTACTTAAGAAATTTACATATTAGAAGTTCTATTCCGTTAACTTGAAAATTTTACCTTCAAGAACGAAACCGTTTTGATATATTTTATGTATCGCTTTAAAAGATAAACGTTTGTACACGGCTGCTTGTGTAACTTCTTGTTAAACATTGAACATTTCATTTCATGAACCACCGTACTGTATTATCGACTTCTTATAGTTTCAGATAAACATTTTGTTTAATTGATTATTTTAATTATAATTATAAACTACGAGATGTTCTACTTTATTGAATTGTAGAATTTGCCTAAATAATAACCAAATTTTAAATTCATTGTATAGTTTATTAAATCACAATTAAAGTAAAGATAATTAAGTAATAGCTTAAATTGTTACTTACTACGAATTAGTCAACGAAATATTGATGTATATTTATGTTAATAGCTATGAAGCTTGTTTTCTGTAATCCATTTTTATAAAGCTAAATATTGTTTTAGATAACGTATTACTACAGAAAAGTTAATCTTCGGAAACCTTTAATGAAATTTACTGCACTATTTTTATTTAAACTTTTATTTGATACGTCTATTTTACCAATTCTGGTTTAGGTAGCTGATGTTTAGTTTTTCTGCAGAACGCAGACACACCTGGTATAATTGACTAAATGAAAGTTAGATAATTATTTATCGGTATTCTGACACGAGGTACAATCAATTAATTTCTAAGTGCTACAATATTTCGCTACATTTATTTTATTAATTTGATAACTTTATACCTTTATAAATCAATGACAATAATTTAAGATATTTACGTTTGCGTTCGCTTTTCGTTCTAATATTAAAATACTTGTCTTTATTTGTATTAAAAAGTTTCAATCACATACAAATAATAACACTTCAAAATAAACAGGGTAACAACATTTTGCATTTGTTATTTAATAACATATAAGCATACCTTTAGATTAGTATTTTATTTTTGAACTTTTAGTTTACTACGAGATCCAGAAGGTTGTGACAATTTCGACCCGAGGTACTCGTCAGTAAGTAAGGTTTTACTTTCTCTAAAAAAAATCGTCTGGAGCCCATTTCCTTATTGTACTACGCATCAACGGTAAGTTGCGATGTGATTCTCTTCCAGTATCAAACAGAAAAACGCTCATTAGACATTTGCACCGGCATCCAAACTCTCGGTGACTACTGAGCCCGAGCAAAAGCTGACGTTATGATTACTATTTCATTTATCCTGAATCTACCGTCATAAAATCAATCATAGATTTTTGTTGGATAGACACTTTGTTTTTACCATTTATCAAAAATATGTCAATTTTTAATGAATTCCTTGGATCTGATCACCTCTTTTTATGTCACTCCTAATGCCCAATCAAACTTTTTTTATGCAGTCGGAAACGGCAATAATAGCAAAATAATTAAAAAAACTAAATGTATGTGAAACTCAGAGGCACAGAGTGATTACTGCCACGAACTAGATATAAAAATCAATCCAGTATTTAATAACACTTTTTGGGAAACATCTTATTGAACAAATTAAACTGACAGCAGAAGCTCTTGGAATGTGAGACGAATCAATTGTCAATTTAAATTCACGCTGCAAAAATAAGACATGGTTCAACAATGATTCGAAAGTCGCAAAAACTTGTCTAGAACTTTGCCTTAAATTATGCAAAAGAAATAAATTTGATGCTATCTCTCTAATGCCAAAGAAAAACTATAAAAAATCCTTATTTACTTCAAAACGCTCCTTTTATAAAGATTTAAGTTGTAATTTATCATCCTGTAGCATCTCTGCTGATTTCTGGAAACGCATTAAAAAAATTAGCAGACCCATTTTAAAGCCGAATCCTATCGCTATAGTAGACTGAGTAAAACATTTTAAATCGGTTTTTTATGCAGATAATACAAACAAACATTATTTGGTATACGGAGAAGGGCACTTGTATTTAGACTCATAATTACAATTGAAGAATTAGATGCCGTCTTAAATAAATGCAAAGGCAAAAAATCCTCCAGCCTGGATGGTTTGTCATACAAATTCTTCAAATATTTGCCTATTTCGGGAAAATTATATATTTTGAAAATCTTCAATAACATTATAGAGTCAGAGGAAATGCCATTCCTTTGGTCAAAAATGAAAATGTTTCTTTTATTTAAGAAAGGAGATGTAATCTCTACAGAAAATTATCGCGGAATCTCGCTATTGAACTCATTAACTAAACTTTTTACTAATACTTTGTACAACATGATTTCTATTTGGGCAAATCAGGAAAATACTATTCCCGAAAATCAATCTGGATTCATAAAATATCGCAGTTGCATAGATAATAGTTTTATTCTTACTTGTTCTATTCAAAATTGCGTAAGAATAGAATAGTCGGAGCTTTTCGCTGCATTCATTGACTTTAGAAAAGCTTTCGACTCTATATAAATCATTCTACTCTTTGGCTAAAACTTTTCAAAATGGGTTTAAGTGCAGAACTTTGAAATATGTATACAGTAATGCTGGTTTCTGTATCGAAGTGAATAATAAAGCTTCTAGCCTTCTTCCTACAAATAGAGGCGTTTTATAAGGCGACATTCTCAGTCCGCACTCTTGTTTCCTCCTTTTATAGGAGATTTAATGACTTTTTAATTAACAAATGCTTTGATGGAATAAACAATTATGGCAAGCACTCTATCCAATCACTTCTTTATGCAGATGATCTAACCCTACCAGCGGATAATCAATTTAAATTACAAAAGGGACTGAATTTAATAGAAATCTACTGCATTCACAGCTATATAGAAGTCAATATTAATAAATCTAAGATAACTATCTTCGAAAAAAACAGTAGCAACAAGAATAATTCCAAATTTACTTATAAGTTTCAAAAAATCGAAATAGTAAAAGAATTTTGCTATTTAGGTTTGTTTTTCCCATCAACGGAAACTTTCAGAGTCTCAGCCGAGAGAGCATTGACTAAATCTAATACAGCCGTAGGTAAAGTTAAAAGAATAATGTCAGCAACTAAAATGGAAAGTCACTCGGCTATGTCAAAATTATTCGAGGCTGTTATCAAGTCTACGGCACTTTATGGTGCTGAATTTTGAGCATTTGAATACCCAGATATTATTGAAAAGGTGCAGGTTCAATTTTTAAAATCAGTTTACCTTCTACCTATTAGTACTCCTGGCTATGTTACGAAAATAGTTTTCCCATATCAAATATTATACTATTACATCTTCAAAAGGGGTTTGGAGTGGCTGATCAAGCTTCTCCTACGTTTAGAATATAATCCTATAATACACGTTTACCCAAAGTATTTTTTAAAAGGCTTTTATTTCTATCTAGAACAAAACAGAACGTCAATAAGTTTAACTGGGCATCTCAAATTAAATCAGTTTTCGATATTTTAGATTTTCAAGAAATATGGGACGATATGTCAGCTGACTCACTCAAATTAAACAAAAAATACGTTATCGCAAAATTTAGATTAGTTTTAATTCGCAAAGATCAAGAGAGAATTGACAACTCCTCATTGATCCATACTATAAACGTTTAAGCTGCATCCAAAACCAATTTATTCTCAATATGCAGATACCTATTAAAAAACTTAGAGTTATAATCGCCCTCCGAATATCCAATTTTCGTGGATATCTCTAAATATGAATAATCTGTTTCACAAAATTTATTTGAAAGAACAATGTAACTCTTTGTAATTTGTGACAAAAGGAATCAATTTTTCACATTGTTGTTGAATGCCCTATTTATAAATATCACTGCGAACATTACTTATCAAAATATAACTTTGTTCCTTTAAATGAAAACAATTTTATTGAAATATTATTCAATATTTGTAATTATTACCAGAAAAATGATCTTTTTAATTATATTAATAACATGTTAAAATTCAGATCATTTTATCTGAATGAATAAATTACCGTGACTATTAGTTGTATTCAATTCAATATAAACTCATTAGATTATCGGAAATAGTTACTACATTAATTTTATTTAACAATCTATGTACCGAACCTCATGTAATATATTTTTGATAAATACATTAATTATTATTATTATACATCTTTGAATGTAATTATAACAATTTTTTTTCTCTTTAAAATTTCTAGCTAACCTATGTCTAATCGGTCGTTTTTGATTCACGTACTTTTTATACTCATGATTTATGAAAATTTAAATTCTTCATCAAACCTTTATCTTCAGTAGCTTGTTTACTACTTTTTTATACATTTCCATAATACATGGAGCATCTGTATATCTAAGCTTACTCCATGCACCTACCTGATTCATGGGAGCCCACACTTAACCTGTTTATTGTTTATTTCATTCATAAAATTTATTTTAGCAATTCTTCTAAATCATTTACCTATAATTTTTATTTTCTTAATCACCGTTCATAGTCTTTTTGCACATTATTTCACTTTTCGTTTAAATAATTATTATTAAAATCTTATTTCTACCTGGTTAATTCCTAATTTTATTTATACAACTATTTTGTTATATACATTTCGTGCTAATTATCTACATTTGACTAAGAGTATGGTGTATTGGGGAAAAATTCATCGCTTTTACTCTGTTTACTAAATTCAAATAATTTATTGATTATTGATCTGCGATTAAAATAAATACGAATCGAAACGGTTATTAATATGATTAAAATTATAACCAAAATTATAAAGGAAGGAATGCTGAGATGATCACCGATAGAGGAGAGGTCATTTTTAAGAGTCAAAGTTCCTTTTATGAATTTTGCTTGATTTTTAGGTAAGAATTTGAGTATTGATTGGTATTAAATCAATTTTTAAAGCAGTCTGTTGCGATAACAAATCTATTAGAAGTTTTACTATGGAGGCACTCTAAATTTGCTTTTCTTTGATCAAGGAAGATGCATAGGATGAAAGAAGTTTTTTTAGTTGATTACTGTCGAACAATCTGTCAAAATTTTGATTAAGGTAGATCCAATCATAGTTCCTCTGGGATGTCTTGTAACAATCGATAATGTTCTGAAAGCGTCCGATGTAATCGTTTCACTGGAGAATTTGAGCAACGTTTGTAGGGGGTTTCTACAAGAAAATTGGATTTGCGTAATGCTAGAAAGTTTACGAAAGATTTTTTGTTAAATATATTGTCAGTGACGATAATATTTGGTGTAGGGTGACAATCTAGAAAGGAAAATAGTTTATCTATTATGTCTAAGACGTTGCTATATTTTAAGGAGTAGGTTTGAGTAAGTTTTGAGGACGTGTTAATAACGGTTAAATATTTTAGATTATTGAGTTGAAAGACGTCAATATGAACAGAGGTGAAGGGGCGGTTAGAAGTCGCAGTTAAATTTAAAGGTAGTTTTATGTAATGTCCACTATACATATTTTTCTTGCAAATTTGACAATTATTTGTGTAATGTTTTATGTCGTTTGTAATATCTTACCAAAAATATTTTGGTGTTAATTTTTAATTCGTTTCAAGAATTCAGCAATGGCTACTTTGCCCTTCATGATAATTTTGAATTTGGGTTAGTCTTTGATCTTTATCCAAAATATAGGTGACTTGTGAATTACAAATACAAATACAAAATTACAAAATTTTGGGGTGTTTTCAATTGAAATTGATATAAGGAATTGTGAAATTTCGTTATAAAGGACGCTTGTAGGGAAAGTTCAATAATAATATGTTTTTATTAGGCAATAGTTGGTTACCAGTTCATCAAATTTTGAAAGTTTGTTAGTCTTCCTAAAATAAATTTGGATT
Source organism: Phrixothrix hirtus (assembly GCA_024586415.1). Lineage (NCBI taxonomy): Eukaryota > Metazoa > Arthropoda > Insecta > Coleoptera > Phengodidae > Phrixothrix > Phrixothrix hirtus. The sequence continues at coordinate 11,018 of JAHWXV010488088.1, read as the reverse complement.
AACCTGTTTCCCACAAATTTGGTAACTTTTATTCGTTTAGATAGAGGCGTTTCAATAAATTCACTTTAGTTGAAGGTGAAGGATTTGTTAGAAATTAGAATATTTGAGGTTCATTCTAATGGGAATGAATGGAATTCGATTTGGAAAGATTTTCGTTGAAGGAACTTTTTGAAGATTATTGTAAATTTTCGTTATTGGGGATCGTGGGATTTAAACTAGGAATGTCAGAAATATCTGGAGATTAGGGGACTCGGGTCTGTTGGGAATGATGCTGTAGTTGTCAAAATTCTATTCTGGGGTGTTAGCTCTACTTGTTTCGTGTATAACTTCGTCAATCACATTCATAATGTCGTTGGAAATGTCTAAAGTATCTATTTGTATTCATGTTCTCAGGAGGTATTTAATATCGAAATTAAATTCTTCTAACTTAACTAACTATTTTGCTAATTCTGAATTTGGTTGTTTTAAATTTTTGGTCTGTGATCCGTATATAAGGTAAATTTTGTTCCAAAAGATAGTGTCTGAATTACTTAGTTTCCGAAACTATTACCACAATTCTCGTTCAATTGTAGAATAATTTAGTTCGGTTTCGTTAAGAGTTAACTCCGCGTCGATTAAAAATTTAGAAGCGTCTGTCGTGAGTTCAAACGGTTTGGAAAAGTTAAGATATTGTAAAATTCGTTCGTTTACCAGTAAGGTCTTGGCGTGATTAAATAAGGTGATAAAAGCAGGGGAATGCTGTACGTTGTTAAGTTTCTTTAAACAGTGAGCTAGAGTAAAATCTTTAATAAATTTTCGGTAATGGCGTAAAGGTCCTAGGTAACTTTTAATTCCGGTTTCGGTCTCATAACTTAGGAATATTTATAGCGATTTTTGAGGGCATTGATTTGACTACGTCAGGTGTAATGATGCGTCCTAAATACTTAACTGATTTGTGAAGGAAATCCGATTTATCAAGTTGCAAGGTCGGGGAATATTTTTTAAGCGTATATGTTCTTCAAAAGAGGTGGAATAAACTATAACGTCATCCAAATATACTAGGCATTTTAAGGGGGTTAAACCGGTAATTCTGTATCAATCATTTTTTGAAATGCGTTTTGCGAGCTTTTATACCCAAAAGGGAGACGCCTAATTTAGAAGTGACCTTCTTCTGTAGAAAATTTTGTTTTTTATTGGTCTTTCTGAAATAATACAACGGTTTCGATCCATGCTCTAAATTGAGAATCATAGATGCAGGTGATAGATAAATTTTAATCAGAGCCTTTCATTCTCAATATAAATAAAAATGTAAGCATTATTTTTGAATACTTATTATTTATTGTTAATACAACATAATTCGGGCTTTAGTTTGATCCCATCATCAAGTATACAAAAAATGTTTATAATCAAGAGGTTTAACTAAAATATAAGAAAATAAAAAAATACGTTAGTTATAAAATTATAATTAAAATTTATACAATTATACAATTTAGTTTGAGTGAACAATTCACAACACTTTCCTTAGTAAGAACATTGAAAATTGATAATCAAAGCCTAATGAGTTCGTTGAAAAGGACTTAAAGTCAATCAAGTTAAAAATGAGTTGGATATCGTGTATACCTCTACTGTGATGAAATAGACGTATGGGTTTCAGTTGGAACACAAGAACAACGAGGTCAAATTAGCGGCAGTTACTTTTTCGAAATACTCACAGCTGAAACAGAAAACCCATTGAAACCGAGTTACTCTCTTATGTTGATTGAAAATTCGAGAAATGGAAGAGAAAGCGAACCTTTTAAAAAGTGGTGTACGTAAGGCAACTCAAATTATATTAACATAAAAAACCTAAGCAGAAAGGGGGTTTATTGACTATTCTCAGTGATCGGAACTCTGCCATAAGACCAAAAATAAAGCAATCCGCTACATTGCAGCGGAAAGTAAACCAGAATTAAATACTATGGTCCCTTTTGTGAAAGGGAATTACAGAGTTGTGTATTAAGGGTGAATGTCCTTTTGAGGAAGTAAAGGTATGCCTGACTACGTAAAATATCAAGACCATGATTTTTGGATTGCTACAAGTATTTTAATTGTCCTCGGAAATTTTACACAACACTACCTCAGCAGTTCCTTATAATATAGCTAGTAATATGTTTTAAATTACTTATGGGCCGTATTAATAAGCAAACCTTTAGTATAATACTTATAACTTCGTTACAAATATTGTATTAGCACATTATCATCAGTAACTATTAATAAACACCAGTTTAGTTGACTACTAGTAAATCTACAGCTAATAATTAAAAACAGATGACAATGCAGCACTTTTTATAAACTTAACCTCAATGATTATTAACCGTATTTCATATAAGGCCTTTCGGAAACTCCTTCTGATTAACTAGGTTGTCACGATAAAAAACAAAATGAAAGATGGATACCTACCAACGTGACAACAAAAATAAAGGCTTGTCCGACTAAGCCCATTTTTCGAATGGTAGAACTACGTGAGTTCCCTTCATGTAGAATCCTCGGTACGCCTCTGTCAAAGGAGATGGTCCTCCTAAATAAGACTAAAAAATTGTTCGCAAATGAACGTAGAGATCGTAAGTTTGTTTCTCAACGCGAACAAGTAAAGAATATTTCATATAACAAATATGCAATTAATTCGTTATCCGAAACCATGTAAATCAAAATCAATTAGGCGCCACACTGCTTATATAAATTGTTAAGCGTTGTATCAATAACTCAATTAATAATTAAATTATTCAAGAAAAAGGCGGCGATTCCACGGTGAAACAATCACCGATTTTCTAATAAAAAGCTATAACTTCTATTTCCTATTGGAATGTCTAATTATCTTTTGGTAAAGAAAAGAAAATAATAAATTCAATTCAAACAATTTATTATAATCAAGGAAAGGCAGTCAAGTTTTTAGTTAATGACAAAACACAGCAATGATAGACAAAAGAGAACAGCAAATTGTATATTAATAACAGTAAGTAATTGACTACCCAAAATTGCATAAAATTAAGCACAGTATACAAATTTACAACGTAATCGCAAAAATTTTTTAAAAGTAATAAGAGCTCGATTTGGCCAAGTCGACTTATTTCAAAAGACATTACTGTTAACGCCTTTACGATTACATACAAAACTCTGCAAGGATATTCTAAATGTTTTGAAGGTATCCAAAATGAAATTAGAAGTTAAGTAATTCTTTATACGGGCTAATGAGAAGTAAAATGAAGATTGATGAAATTATAGTTTCCTAATCTTTTTAGTTGCAACCAAAAAAATCTACCAGGGCCCCCAAAACCAAATTATCACAAAATATTTAACTATCTGTTAATTTAATTTTTCTTCAAATTGAAAAACAAATTACTTTCACACAAATTATATTATAAATTAACTTATTCTAAACCAAAGTAATCTTTTATTTTAAAAAAAATTAGTGTTTGCGCTGAGTATTGCTGATTCAGCCGGAACTATTAGATTCACAATAAAAGTAACTATTAAAAGTTTAAACTAAACAAATTTCGTCAAAGGGATATTAAAAATTATCCAATATGAATTTATTTATATAATCCTATTTTTTTTACGTTTTACAAAGCTGTCATTAACAATGCAATTCGAACAATTAAATCCAAAACTAAATGATTAAAAGGAATTTTTGTTAATACAATTAAAAGTGTAATTATATAGAACAAAATTTCAGCAATGACCTTCTACAAACAGAATAACTAGTATTCAAGCTCGGTATAACAGGATCCAGCATGCGATCTTGAGTAATAGAAAACGACCCTTCGAAACTCGTGGGCTGGGGCAGATTTGCTGATAAAATGAAGCCAACTATCGGTATATCCTAGGGGTTATTCTTCGCTCAAAACAACGGAAAGTTATCTGTTACAGATCTCTGCTACAAATTACCATTCCAAAATGATCAATTGAAAATTTGTTTGTACGACCACAGGTCAACAAAATCTTCCCAACAATTTAAATGTAGTACGTGACCCGTGCATTACAACGATGAACACGGCCTTGTGTTATAAAAATCAATTCCACCTTAGGATGGACTTTTAATTATCCAAAATTGTCTACATCTAACGTCCCAAAACATTATGTAAAATTAAAAAAAAGAATCCATTAGAACAAAAAAGAGAACTCACTGTACTGCGCTTGCACCGTGCGAAACACATGTGCTCCAAATTCAACATTTCTAATTCAGCAGCACTCGAGACCGAATGATCCTAACACTTGGCGTCACGCGGTCTGCCGCGAAAAAGAACGTTAATCCTTTAACGGTACCGCAATTTATGCGCGTTACTCAAACCAATAAATTTATAATACACAAAATAAAATTCTTCATAAAAATGACCAAACGTGAATCGGTATATACAATCTTAAACGTTTATGACAACGAAAATTCATTTGCTTAACAATTTTAGGAATGAAAATTTAAACTGTTATAAGCTCCTTAAAAATTACTATCGGTACAATTGTAAAAATCGTTTCTGTAGTTATTTATAGGAACCGGGTTAATCTGATCTAGTTTCAGAAAAGGCTCAAAGTAGACAATTGTTTTTAATCGATTTTGGTTTAATTTTATTTAATTATATAGGCTAAAATTACTGAAAAGCATGTCACTATATTTTCAAATTACCATATTATAGACAAAAAGGCGCAGATCACAAAATTGGGACGACAATAAGTAATCCACTTTATTAGATGCAGTCAAAGATCATATAAATGTTACAGAAAATAAAAAAAAACTATTGGAGTAAATAAATAAAGGATTCAAGCCTAGAAAAGTACACAAAAACGGCTGCATATAGAAGGTAGGCTAAAAGTACACGTACTTAAAATAAAGTTTAGATATAAAATAGGAATAGCTTCATCTAATACTAGAGATTTCATTTAATAAAGAAGTAAACAAAAATTGCTCATTGCATTATTGGTAATCAGTTGAATTACAAATAAATTATAGGTAGTGCATATTAGGATTAAGTTATGTTGTTGATATAGCCAGTGTTTAGGCAAGTCCTACGACGAATGAGTATTTGTGATTACCTATTATTCTTTGATAGAATTTCTATTATAGTGTACGTACGAAATATTGATTAAGGAACAATGGATGCCAATGAAAGTTCAAGCCAAAAAGAATATCTCCCAATTTAAACTAGTTCAGAAACAAACGGGGAGGAAGCATGCCACCAACTGAACCATCGTGGTTTGACTGGGCAGTAAAAGATTTATTGCCCAATGACTTCGTAATGGATGAAAATAGCTATGATAGCGACAATATAGATTTTTAATTAGTGTTTCTGTTAATCACTACTCTTATAGTTATAGACAATTAATATAAATGAATCAAAGATTATAAGTTCTCCACAAACTTCTATACAGTCAAATTCGTCGGAAACTCTAGAAAGCAGTGCAAATTTGGAAGTTATTTCAGTATCATATGCTGTTGTACAGACAAACACACCAGAGCGTGTTCCAGTACTCCTCCATTACAGCATCCACAAAATTCAGCAACAGCAACTGAAATTAGCATTGTAGACGATGAACCAGAAAACACTAAGCAAATAGGAATTCCTTAAAAATTAAAAAAGAAGAGAACAATTCCGAGACATGAGGAAGAATTTATTTAAATTAAATAAGAAACGCCATGGAGAAATTATACAACAAAATCATGAAACGCATTCTTTAAAAATTGAACATATGAACGGACTTCATGAATTATAAACTAAAAATGAAAAAGTTTATCAGAAAACTAAATTACAAATTCTTAGAAATCAAAAACTATTGCAAACTATTATTTGATTTCTAATTTGAGAATATAATTTTATTGTATTTGTATGGTATTGCCTAAATATAGTGTTTATTTAAAATAAATGTTAACTAAGATAATTGCAAGTTAGTTTTTATACTAAATTAGTAAAAATAATGACTTATGTATTACATTGCCAACGGAATATATTTTCTTGTACATTATTCTCGTTACTTGGTGCATGATTGTCTTCATTGGCGTCTTCATAACCAACGTCTTCTAACTTTGATAATAATTAATCTTTAATAAAGGATATGAACATTGTTACACTTATTGTGTCAAACAACAGTGTAATAGTTCGGATGGAAATTATTTTATAAGCCCTGGTATGTTTGCTAATTGCGGTAGAACAAAACGTGGTGGCAATTATGGTGAATGATGGTTTGAGAACCTCTGTATCGTTAAATTTATTGGTCAATGCTTGACCCAGAAAACGTTGACCTGAAATGTTAAACATGTAAATGTTCAAAGAATTAACAAAAATAAGAATCAATAATAAACACACTTAGTAAGCATAAATTCTAATAAAAACAAAATTTAGAAACGAGTCAGCTCCAATAAATTTTAAACACAATTGTTTAAACTGATATAAACACATAAATTTGGTTTAAATAAAATTGTAAACAATTAAACGTTAAATGGATAAGCAAATAGATTTCTAACAATGCAGTTAATTACTTGTATCAAAAATACACTAGATTGCAATATAGAAGACTTACAAAGGCCTCGCTAAAAAGAAGAAATGCGTTTTCTCTTGCATACAAACCGAAACAATATTCTCGCTCCTTAGAAGCTGCGAACAAGTAAAAATTAAGCACTTATAAATTTGATTACAAAATATGACATCGTAAAGTAAGTTCTCAAAGTTTCTAAAGAGTACCGCTTCTCTTCGCAATCATTTAATGTAGGTGTATTCTAAATTCGTTGGGATTGCAATTATCAAGAAACATCTAGCAGGAGATGGCGGAACTCAACAAGACCAACGGCTCGTTCGGACAAGGTTGCTCAAAGGTACTCCTGTTGGTGCTGTCGATAAGAATAACACCAAAACTAGGATTCGATTCAAACGAAAACATGGTGATGTACTCCAATTCTAATTCTTAAAAAAACTGAGAAGGTTTCTTCACAAACCTTGCAAGCGGCTGCTAACAAACATCGAAGAAAAACTTGTGCTTGTCAAAAATAATTAATTAATTAAATACATTGCTACTCAATTACTACTTAATAAAGCGAAGGATAAATTAAACTTTATCGCGTAGAAAACTTTACGCGAGTCCGAAGTTGCGGACAGTTTTTGTGCTTCTATCGTCACACTTATTTGCCATCGAAGTTCTCAAACTTAATCAAAGATACTCTTGTAATAACTAATCTTTCCCAAAAAAACACTTTCAAAAAACTAAATATTAACCCGCAGGTTAATTACAATTCTGCGACAGCGTAAATTACAAATTATCCAAATGAGACTCTTAACAAAAATTTGCAGCGTCGGATAACCATTACATATTGAGGTCTCCGCTCGCACTCCCCGTCCAAATCATTCGACCACCTTGTTAACACCTGTGCCCAAGTGTGACTTCCGCTACAACCAGAACAATAACCCGAAATAAATTAAAAACATTATGAAAAGACAATAATTGGCATATCGCACACTAAATTATGAATTTTACTTTTACCTGCATTATTCCATAGTAATTAAAACAAAAAATTGGTTCATATATGCAGCTGTTAATAAATGAAAAGACTTCGTTAGCTAATAAAATTACTACAATGACGATTTCGTCTGTAAATCCAATTTAATTTATATGAGAACAAAATTAGATACTACAGCTATTATATACAGCGTATTCAAAAAAACATGCCCAATGTAAACTTTTAAATGCAGGCAAAAATTTTTTTGTTGGGAGAAAAAATGAATGTAACACCATACATGCTTTGTCACTTACCATTATTTGTTCTATCTTTTAAGCAAATGTTATGCAAAATTGCTATTGCTACAACAACGGGCTTTGTAGCTTCCAAATTTAGTTGAAATCTGTCATAGCAATTTCTAAATTTATTTTCTAAACAACCCAACGCTCTTTCTATTACATTTCTGTCATCTGTTATATTGTCGCTGTGATTCAGTTGAAGGATTTAAAACTGGAGTTATGAGATATTTGCCACATAGATAACCATTATCTTCAAGTAAGTTACGTTGATTTCCTCGTTCTATTGACATGAAAATAGATTAAATAAATATTTTGAATGTATTACTGCTTCCTTATTTACCTACAATTTTCGTTTTAAAAACTACATTCGCTCTGAATTTTAGCAACAATATCTCAGTATCACTGACAACCTATTTGTTGACAAATTAATGTATATGGATTATTGAAAACCTATCTATATGATCTTACTAGGTTATTTGATGAATAGTAACCTTTCCTATTAATAAAAGCATCGCTGTTGTCGCCGCCAGGATTTTTAATTTCAATGGATATTGTGCAATGTTAAGAAAATTCCTCTTTAACTCGACCAAATTCATCTCTATGAGGAAGGTATATAAAATCATGCTATAGACTTTACTAATCTCTTTACGATGTTGCTAATACGTGCTTGGGATAATCCATATTGATCAGCTAAGGGTAAATCAAAATATACATAAAATCGTTTTATATAGAACAAACGAAGAATACCATTATCTTCACCATAAATACCTTTAGCCAAATATTTAATAGTGACTGCTACTTATAACTGAGCACTGATGCGACCACCGTATTTCCCATTTTTTGATTACCGTTTGTAATTAGATTAATTATTGATTGCATCACTTGCTTTCTCATACGATACCTTAATTTAAATTGATTTTCATCCGATATTTGGAAACGATAAGTTCTTTTTAAATATACTTTAGTTTTCTATCTAACTGTACCTCCGCAATCTCTAACATCCCATTATATAAATCAAATCCCACTATAATGATGTTCAAATACCTGCTGAAAAGTGAATAACTTATACCTATTATTATATATAAACATAGGTAATATTCAGTATCTATTTACCTACTAAATTAGTAGCTACAAGTACTTTAATGCAAGTGACATCTAACATAAATGTTTCTCAACCTCCAAAATTATTCTAATAATTTATTAAATTATGGATAAGATTCTACTAAAAATTAAGTCAACTAGTCCTAAATGCTAACTCAATATTTTCTCGAGTAGCTGTTAATTACTTTCTATTATAGCAGCGTTTAACTCCATATTTCGATTTAGGTATGAATTTTACATAGTAAACTAGTATGGAAAATGGATCCAGACATGATGACAAGTTCCTTGCAATTGCAAAAAACATAAACTAATAGTTAACTGAAAGACCTCAACCTATTCTTTAAATTGAATAACCAGAATTATTATTTTTTTATTTTTACCTTTTCTTTATTGACTTATTCCTTCTCGATAATAGAAGATCAGATTTGAATAAAGTTTCATACAATAGCTATAAACCTAATGTTCAATAATTATATCGGACGATATAAGGGGTGTTCCATGAACGACGAGGAATTTGATAATTCAATAAATTAGTAAAAATTTTGTGAAAAAGTTAGAAAAACTAGACCCGAAGTGCTAGATTTCGCATACTTCCGAGACCTGTTACATTAAGGCACTTAACATCGTAAGTTTTGCACTGTATTTTGTGCTAACAACAACTATCAGTCAACTATGACAATTTTCTATCAAAGCTTTATGTTTCGTAATAGTAGTAGTACCTTTACGAACTATAAAGGACTTATTTTCAAGCATAATCGTCGCATTAGCATGACAATCACAACTTTTCGGGATGCAAGATACCTGGTAAATGTATAAAAACAGGTCAGTAATGCAAAATTATTTAAACCAACGCTTGTTACATCACACATACAACGGATTAGAGTTAAGCGATACAACTTGATGTAGAAACGTCAAAAGTAAGGGCTGAAAAGTTCTAGCGCGTTCTACATCTTCAGGACTGACCGTTGGTTTTCTATCAATTTAAAACAATTTGCAATACTCGGGTGCATATTTTCTTCGGGTAGTTTGACAACATTAAATACTGTGATTAGCTTTTCCGCGAGTTTTGAAATTTAAACTGGGGCAAAAGAAAGGCTTGATTTAGTTTCAGTGGTTGTAGTATGTGCAAAATCTAAGCAGTTTCTTCATTATTATTAACAAGATAGGTTCTGTGACTAAAGAATAAAACTGAAATATAAGTTAGGCAACCCCTCGTTATCATTTTCTTCGATCCTAAATCAAAGTATTTGTTTTAACCATCACATAATGGAAGATCATATAGCTCAAGTATTTCACAAATAAGGTTAAACTTAACAGCAAAATCTATATTCACCTTATTCGTACCGTTAGAGATCCATTTCAGGGGAACCGCTTCTATCATCCGAAATACCCAATTTGACGCTACTTCACAACCCAAAGAAGTTGTTTGTGTTTATTTCCTCTTCTTATGGAACCATACAAATTGTCAATCAATTTAACGGAAGTTCAACGTAAATTAAGCTAACATCATCCGTTTAGGTACCATTGTAGATGTGTTTAATCAAAGCAAAGTCGGGATAGACAGCCGGGACAGTCTCAGCTTCAGCCTCGATGTTAGACTTGGAAACACTTATGTTATGTTTGTACCTTAACTAACGCCCTTTTAAGTGACGCCAAGTCTCAGGTGCCAGTGAATATGTGAAGGCTTGCATCTTAGGGATGGATTCGATGCACATAAGCAATACACTTTAAATTCGAGAATCCCTCATTTGTATTTAAGTTACAGGATATATATATTTTACAGTTGTGACGTGTTTTATGACACTTTAGGCGGTCTTTGAACTGGGCCGAATTTAGATTGAGCATTCTTGCCTATTGAAATTCGTTACGTTAATGATATTACTTATCCTATTTGACATCTCTTTATCTTAACTAATTACGTATATAATAGTTTTTCTTCCATATACTGTAGTTCTTAATTCGGATATGTTATCTTGTATTAGTTACCTAAATCTACGTGTTTAAGTTACATAAGTTTAGTGGACTTTTAAGCTACGGAATGCTGTCTTGCAAATTAGGACGCATGTTTGTGCGTTGAAATGCCTTCATACAATTCTGCATATTTCAATGATTGCATTATTCTATGAAATTGCAGGCGATGTTTTAGCTGCGTTAGCCTCACGTTCCTTTTTAAATTGCTTAAT
>JAHWXV010488049.1:0-10482 GCA_024586415.1 Phrixothrix hirtus | reverse complement strand
GTGTGCGTGTGCGTGTGCGTGTGCGTGTGCGTGTGCGTGTGCGTGTGCGTGTGCGTGTGCGTGTGCGTGTGCGTGTGCGTGTGCTTGTGCGTGTACGTGTGGATGTGTAGGTGGGTTACTCACAGTAATCTGTATTATTTGAACTAACTTTTCTAATATGGATTTAACAATTGCAAAATTATTTCCTGCTTAAACTAGGCTTCTATTTAAACTATATCCAAGGCCATTATCCTGTACTTTTAGGATAGAATCTTTATGTGGTTTGGAACTTTGCTAACCATTTTGAGTTCCAGAATTATAGCAAGAACTTTAATCGAAAGGCTGGAAAAAGGTACTATCACATTCATTGTTTTCCATTATCACTAAAACCTGTTTCGTTTTAGGTAGAATCGGATATTTTGTTCCTAAGACACCATTTAAAGTCACACACTTCAGTTAAAATAATCTTTATACACAGTATAGACATCATGCTAAACTTGCATTTAGTTTGTACCATTGTTATTTATTTATTAAAATTTTCATTAATTAATTAACTTAAGCATATTACTTGATATTGCAACTTAACCTATAAATTTTATATTTGTTCAACTTTCTAAAGTAATTGATGCATTTGCCAACCAATTTTTATTTGCATGGGTTTACTAATTCTAACCTTAAAGTTTCCTTATACTAATAATTCTATTTACTTTATTCATGTTATGCCACGGTTTGATTTTTGATAAAGTTCGTAAACTTCTTATTTTGATACTGGAACTTGTATTATTAATTTACTAAATTTGCAAAATTTTATACACATGGTGGAACAACAATTTTTAATGCTTTATTCGTTGGTTTCTTGATTATAAACCTTTCAATTTTTTCATTTGATTGAATGCTTTTACCTTAACTTATAATAATTGTTGCTTACCATGCATACCACCCAAAAAAAATAAATGGGCAAGGCCTTAATCAACCGAATATTTGTCCCCCTTTGTTGAATTATAAGACGAGACTTTATTATGATTTCTCTTCAGTCATATTGAATTAATAGCAGATCGGCACCGGAGACTTATTCCCTTGTATTGAAGGGTTTGTCTATTTAGTTTTTTGAGGCGATGTACATGTTATGCGCTACCCTGAATAAATATAATTTACAAAAAGTAGTTAAACTCCTCGAAAGTACGTTAGTATATGGATGATTTTTTAAAGCAGAACGTAAAAAATTATATTTCACTGATACGATGAATAATATATAAAGGAATGTGGAAATTGTGAAACATTCGCTTTTATTTTGTGTAGAAATTTTGGTGATAAGACAGTGAATCCTCGCTACATCTCAAAATGAACCAAAATCGAACTATAATGTCATTAAGTAATTAGAACAATACTACACGTAGTTTGCGTAATAAAATCCAATAGGTTAGTAACTTCATAATGACAACATGAAATTAATTTGTTAATTTATTCTAAAAGCGACATAGCTCAGTTTCAAGTGAGTTCCGAAATAATAATTTTCCATTCCATGCAAAAAGAAGTAATCATTATTTAAAACAATTCTGCATTCTTGTTCTAGAAATTACTTAATTTGAGGAGTTTAATGTTGTTCGACTGCTTAAACTGGCAACATTTTGTTACTTATATATGGTTAGGCGTAAATAACACACAACAGCATGCAGACCACAGTATGAGTCGATGTATATTCTTACGGTAGTTTGCCATTAAGTTTGACTAGCTTATATAGATATAGGTTATTTTACACATGTACAAGGTTTCATTAGTGTAGATATACTGGGCACTTTGTAAAATGAAATGTGGTGAATAAAGTAATACATGCTCATGGTATAAGGTTAACCGAAACATATGCAACAAATTATCCTAATAAAATAGTATATTACGATACAACATCGATAAGTGCCTTATAACAGATCGAGACGAAGTTAGAAAAACGAGACCCGAAGGGTTTCTAATTTTTATAACTTAGGTTAATAAAAAATGTAATTTCCTCTAAAAATATCTTGTAAAAATCTGATGTAAGACAACGCACGACTTTGTTTTATGTACATAGATATACAAATACGCAAATGTTCACAAATAATTAAAATATTATTTACGTTTATTTTGGAAACGATAGTTGTAATGGTCATCCATGAAAGTTGCTGGACACGAAAACCTGCCCAACTCCAGAGATTTTTTCTGATAGTTGGTTTCAACGGATATTTTCCAGGAAAAGCTTTAAGTTCACGCAAAAGGTTGTCAAGGATAAAAGAACCGTAGCAAGTTTCCAAAAAATTGTTAAAAGCTTTTTCGAGAAAGTCGCAAAAAACTTAAAAATTGCAAGAATAAAGTGGCATCTCCGGTGATTCGATTTTAACCAAATTCTTGCTGTTTCATGCACAGGAGATATAAAACATAAATATAATTTTTGATTTTCATATAATGATTACTCTTTGAGATGCGTCGTTCACGACTAATAATCCAAGTATTTCCGGTTACTCAATTTTCAAAAATGTATTAGAGAAACTGCTTTATTAATATAAAACTAAATTAAGTAACTAATAAATATGCTAAGTCTAAATAAAGTCGTTACAGGCGATTTCAAGAAAACCGTAAAAATGTAGAATTCGGACAATATCTAAAAATTACAGAAATAAAGTCGTACTTCCAGTTATTCAATATTAACAAAATTTTTAATTTTGCATACCAAGGCAATTATGACCTCAAATATAAATTTTCATTTAGCTAGGGTTTTACTTTCATAGTTATTGTATTCAGAGTTAACAGTAAAAGTACTTCCGGTTACTGGATTTACAGAAAATTTTGTGAGTAACCGTCTAGATTATATGAAAGGGTCTTAAATGCTAAAGAAATACAATAAATTTTAAAAAATCGTTACAGCTAATTTCGAGAAAATGTCAAAAAACGAAAAATTCGGAAAATATCTAGAAATGGGAGAAATAAGGTGGTACTTCCGGTTATTCGATTTTAACCAAAATCTTGATTTACCACACTAAGTTAATTGTACGCTAATATAAATTTACAGCGTTTCTGGTTTCATAGTTACTTTATTCAGACTTAGCGGCGAAAGTACTTGCGGTTACTTGACTTACGAAAAATTTTATGAATAACCACCTTGATTATATGAAAGAAAAAACCAAAAGATGACAACAATAAAGTGGCACTTCCGTTTTTCCGCTTTTAGTAAAATTGTTGCGGTCGCGTGCGACGATGGATAGAAACCCAAATATAAAATTTTGTTTTTCTAGGACCTTTGGTTTTTGAGTTATCGTGTTTACAGGCACACATACACACACACACACAAACGCGCGCGCGCGCGCGCGCGCGCAAGCACGCGCGCACGCACACACACGCACAGACCAATTTCCATAAACGTGATTTTCGGACTCAGGACACCCGAAAAGGTATATTTACACTAAAATTTGACATCGAAAATTTTGGTCGCAAACAATAGTTTCTCTTCTATCTATATTTCATATAAGGTAAGAGAAAGTAAAAATCTTGTGTGAAACAACACACGAATTTCTCTTAGGTACATAGATATACAAATATGCAAATGTCCACAAATAATTAAAATGTTATTTAGATTTATTTTGGGACAATAATTCTAACGGTCACCTACCCGTGTTACTGCACACGCAAAACCCTGCTTAACTCTAATAATTTTTTCTGGTAACTCGCTTCATCGCATTTTTTCAGCAAAATCGTTAAGTTCCGTTCTGTAGCAAGTTTTAAAAATTGTTAAAGACGTTTTCCAGAAAATCGCAAATCCCAAGAATAAAGTATCACTCCCGGTCATTAGATTTTAACTAAATAGAAGATAAAAAATGTCAATATGGTTTTTCACTTTCATATAATGTTTTGTTTTTGAGATATGTTGTTCATAACTAATACTCCAAGTACTTCCAATTACTCTATTTTCAAAAATTTATTAGAGAAACTCCTTGGTTAATATAAAACCAAATTAGGTAGCTAAGAAATATATTAAGTTTAAAAAAAATCGTTACGGACGATTTCAAGAAAATCGTGAAAACAGAGAATTCGGAAAATATCTAAAAATGACAGAAATAAAGTAGAATTCCCGGTTATTAAATTTTGGATAAATTCTTGATTTGCTATACGAAGGTCCTTAGGACCTCAAATATACATTTTTATTTATCTAGGACTTTCAGTTTTATAGTTATTTTAATCACAGTTAATGGTAAGCCTGCTTCCGGCTACTCGTTTTTTGGCAATTTTTCTAAGAAAGTGTCTTAATTATATGAAAGGGCATTGAATGTTGAAGAAATGCAAAAATTTTAAAAAAATCGTTACAGCCGATTTTGAAAAAATGACGAGAAACTAAAAATGACAAGAGTAAAGAAGCACTTCCGCTTATGGGAATTTGGTTAAATTGTTGCAGTCGCGTGCGAGGATGGATACAAACTCAAATATAAATTTCGTATATCTACGACTTTTCGATTTCGAGGTATTGTGTTCACATACACACACATACACATGCGCGCACACGCACACGCACACAGCAGACCAATTTTTAAAAACATAATTTTGGACTCAGGATATCCGAAAACGTGTATTTCCACTAAAATTTCGACATCTAAAATTTTGGACGAACACAATTCTTTCTCTATTGTATTTCATATAGGTAAGAGAAGGTAAAAATAGGAAATATTTTAGACGAGGGTGTATCTAATGAAAACTTTAAGAGAACAATTATATGATTGATTAAATGATTGGCAGATGGCGGAGTGATGCTACAAAACAGAAGAACGCAGCAGCTTCCGTAACAAGATGACTGCTCTACTTTCAATATGCACCGCTTTAGAGCAGCGATTTGTAATACACTTTTTAATTAAAATTCATCGCAGGATAACAACGCAACATTATGATAAAATATACCAGTGGTGTAGAAAATTTAAAAGCGGCATAACTTCTGTGGAGGATGACTCACGGCCCGAGCAGGTTTACCGCGAAAATATTGCGTTCGTGGAAGAGCCTGTAATCGAAAACAGCCGTATAACTCTGAACGAAATAACCACAATTTTGTAGATTAACTATGGTTTAGCGCAGAATATTGTCCATAATGCACTATAATTCAATAAGGTGCCACGTCAGTTGACTGCTATATTGAAAAACTGTCGCTTTGACGTCTGTGAATAACTTTAGCGTCGTTCCCACGTCAAAGGTGATGCATTTCTGAAAAAAAGTTATAGGTGATGAGACCTGAGTTTACTATTAGCAATCACAAAAGAAAAGTTCAACTAAAGAAATTCTGAACTCAACCATCTGCGGGAAAACTCATGCTTACTCTATTTTGGGAGGCAAAGGGAATCAAATATTACATGGAAAGGAGAGTGATCGTAACCGGCACTTCTTATTCAGATCTATTTAAAAATTAACTGCGCCCTGCAATCAGGAGTAAAATACAAGGAAATCTGACGTTAGGTGTATTGTTTCAGCATGACAACGCCTGACCGTATACAACCTGTTTAAGTTCAAAGCATCGAATATGAACTTTGGATGCCCTATATACCCTCTTTATTCACCAGACCTCGCGCCTAGTGACTTTGATGGGAGGTAAACATTTGGGAAGTGATTAAGAAGTTAATCCAGCACTGCACGAGTGACCACATTTACGACCAAAATAATTCTTTAAACGTGGCATGCATTAACTTTTGAAGCAGTGGTAGAACTTGCGTTCGACATCATGGAGACTAAGTTGAAAAATAATATGTATGATTTCTTTTAATTGTTACAACATAAAATTTACAGCACTTTTAAGGTTTTCATTTGATACACCGTCGTAGATAAATAATTATGTAACAATATTGTACAAAATTTTGAACTTAGTTTGACAATATAGCTACATGTGATTTTAAAATTGTGGAAAGTGATAAATTACAACTGTGTTACAGTTTTCACAATTAAAAGTTGAAAAGCATCCCAAGCTACAATAAATTTCGAAATATGTTATAATACATAAATTAAATTATTTAATCACATAAACCTCTATAAAATTACTTTCTTCAATTATTAAAAAAAAAATAGAAAATTTTAATTTCATCAAACTGCGTATAAGTTAAATATAGAAGGTGCCGTCAATTTCAGTACCTCAAAAACAATGCTTAAAGCAGATTGCATCTGTATCGGATAAGGCTTGTATATAAGAATAACGGCGCCATTTATAGTTTTTTGCAAGCTACCGGGTAGAGCGCGTTTATTTAGTACAATGCTACGGAATTGGAAATGTATCATGTAAATAGGTAATTGATTTTTTCCATCAAAAATGTTCTAATACATATTTCAAAGCAAACATTGCGAATATTAATTAAAAAATTCACTGAAACTGGTTCGGAAATAGATTTGAAAGAAAACTTACACTGAAAATGATGCATCTACATTATTAGCAGAAGGATCAGTTATAGATAACCCTAAATTATCTCTAAGGAAGCGTGCACACAGATTAGATGTAAACAAAAGTTTGTTACAAGAAATTTTTAAGAAAGCCAAACTTCACCCTTTCAAACCAAAATTACTGCATACAATTGAACTTGAAGACGAAGAGAGACGTTCAGAGTTTTGTTTACTGGTAAGCGCAAATTACATTAAAAACCAAAGATTTCACAGATTTATTTTTATACCGATGAATTTACATTTTGCGCCAACAGGCATGTATCTTCCCAAAATAGTTGTCACTGGGGATTCAATAACCTTAATTATGTAATTAACAGAAGAAGTCAAAAAGTTAATTTATGATATGGAATTTTATTTGATCGAATCGTTAATCTATATTTCATAGAGAAAAATTTAAATCAGCACGTGTATTTGCATATTTTATAAACATTTGTTTTAACATTTCTAAATAGTTTAGCATCGGAACTACGTTATAACATGTTTTGGTAACAGCGACTGCCCTGCTTATTCCACAGTCTTGATCGGACTATTTTTAGATCAACATTTTGCTGAATGGTGGATAGGTGGGTTACCTCAATTCATTATTCTGCTAGGTCACCTGACATTACATCATTTTGGGCTGCATTAAAACAAAGGATTTATTCGAATGATCTGCCGCATGATGGGGAGGTATTAGAAGAGAGAATATAGGAAGCAATAAATGAACTGAATGAGTCGCGTACCATTCTTAAATTGTACGATTAATAAAACCTACACCAATTTCCATTGTGGTGGCCGGAGCAAACCAGTTTATTCAGGGAATTGCCAATTTTAACAACTTTAGGGGCTTAGGACCAAAAAAGGATTGTTATAAGTGTTCGTAAAGCTGTTTTAATGCTTGGTATTAGCAAATCTACACTTAGTGATATTAAAGTACATAATCTGGCAATCAAAACAAAAGTAAAATGGTGAACAAAGGCGAGCTATAAAAGTGGATTAAGAAAAATTTATAAAAAGTGCACTAGAAAATACCAGATCATTGACGAAGGGACATACGTTGCATTAGACACTAAAGGCGTTTCCGGTGAAAAATATTATTACTGTCGTGATCCTCAAGAGTTGAAATATGAAGCAAAATATAGGCTAAAAGTTAAATTATTTAAAAATTACATGATCTAGCAGGTATACATGCATACGGGCATATGCCTGACCTATATATTTCAAAGGACTGTATTAATTGAGATATTTATTTTCGTGAATGTATTAAAGCACGGTTAGTATACTTTATTAATAGACAAGTGATTATTTATTTTGACTAGATATGGTCATTTCACACTATGCGACCAAAATTACTGACTACCTAAAAAGTGAAAACATGAAATATATCGGAAAAAGAGCAACGCTCCAAAGTGCATCGAATCGAAAAATTGTGTACATTGTGTAAGAAAAGATATGAACCCCGTAAAATTGCACAAAAAAACGAGCAGGGATTTAAACAAGTACGGGCAAATAATAGTAAAAATGTATCAAGATGAGGTAGAAAACCGATAATGGTAGCGCTTGGAAAATGGTCATTAAGATAGGGTAGTTGTGTATACAAGAACAAATCAATTAATATACTATTCTATATAATGTTAAAGTTTGTTGCAATAAAAAAATCAAATTTAAAAGTGAAGCTTTACTTTCCGGACAACCCCTTATAATATCCAAAAAAGCTTTCAAGTACGATAACTACAAAACTGCCCAAAAACTAGAAAACCGTTTAAATCTCATAAAAATCTATATTCGACAATATTTTCAATACGTATTACTTGATGTCCAAATTGTAAGAAAATCTTATTGTATTTGAACCAAAAGTAAGAGGTAACTTTAATTGCTCACATCTTTCTTAGTTTTAGTACAATCTTAAACATTTTGATACCACCTGATTATCGAAAGAATGGTATGTTACAGAAAATTATGTTTAAATATGTACTTATGTTGGGTTTGAATTCTGGTAAGAATATACTATGGGAGCGAGGAGGTAACAGATGTACATTTCTAGGAAGAACAGGTGATTTGCCCGTAGCTTCCATGCGAAGCAGATGTAATGAAATATAGAAGAAACAAGTAAGCAAACGAAATGTTCTTATTAGTTTGTACTAACAATCATAAAGTGTTAATCAATATTTCACAGTATGTTTTAATGTTGTCAGTCGTCACGACAACGATAGCTTTCGTTATTTAATTTGCCTACTTAAGTAGTCGAAATGCTTTCCTTATTTTTCTGTGTAAATGTTATTACCTTTGCAAACCTGTATTGAGCTGATATAGTGTAATTAGTAAATGTAGCTTTGCTACAGCCTTATAAAGGTTTCGTACACGCAAGAACTGGTCCACGCAGTTCAAGTCCTTTTTTAGAAGCTCGTATTAAAAGGTAAGAAACTGGCTCTATGGTAACAATGCAAAGAAATCAAGAAAACTTACAGAATATTGCTATTAAAGATCAGTATCGTTCATGAAGTGTCAACTAAGTAACAGGGTGACTAAAACTAAATAGTATGAGAAGTAATAAAGAGGCAACTTAAATTGTATACCCATAAAATCCAAATTCTGACCGAAATTAAAGAAAATTCATTAAATTGCACGAAATAATTTTGCCTTGCGAACAATAACTAAAATTCAGGTTAACCCATATAGCGTACTCTGAATGGATGGAGCCATTTTCACCTCTATGGTGGTGCGAATTGGCACGAACCAAAAATTACCGTTTGATGTAGCTTTAAACTCTCTTTATTATTAGAGCTTACTTTTTGAAGTAAATGAAAATAAACTAACAAAACCAGCTACAATAATCGAAGATAGTTACTTGAATATTTGCGAAACCACGTCTTCAATGCGGCATAATTGTTTTTGCATAACATTTTTGGTAATCGAGTTATCAGTAGATAACATCCAATCACTTGGACTACAAGGTCATCAGATTTTTGGTTTGTTGAAATAAGTCTGCGACTATTCAGCAACTGAAATAATTGATTATACAAACTATAACAGGTATTCCTCAACATGTAATCAGATCTGATGTAAACAGTATTACAGAGAAACTTTTACTTGTGCAAGGAAACGGAGGTGGGCACCAACGACATTAGCGATAAGGTTTTTTTTTTTATAAATCCCATTATTTTATGTATTAAAACATCTTTCTGTTTTTAAAATATGTTAATTATTTATAAGAACATAAGCAAAAATCATCACCTTTTACGTTTTACATACCACATACATTAACTTAGCTTAAATTAGCTACAATTCATACATATATTTTCTTAAAAATGATTTTCATAAAATAATATTGAACAGTATTCAATTCTGCGTGTAATTGTCTTTTGGTTATTATTATTTATGTGTTAAATTGTATTAAAAACGTTGTTGAATTTTTTACCTAGGAATGATTTATAATCTTTGGTTTCGTATTTCTAAGACAACTAAAACTAGTGATATAATTAATGTGAGCAACTCAATTTCAAACTGTTGTCCCTATCAATTCTCCCTACACTCCGAATAGCTTTCCTACAAAATAATTCATCTGAAAATATTTCGCCTCTGGAAATTCAGAAGTAAATATTTAACTTTCAAATATCTCGAGATATTTAATAACAGCTACTGCTTCACTAGTGATAGTGTCCTTTATGTACTGAATTTTATTAATTGGTTAAGACTAAAAGGTGTTAATTAAGAATTAAATAATCCTAAGGTGCTCATTAATATTTTCTTGAAAATAACATTAAATTTACAAGGAACAATCAAGCTGTTTAAATTTCGATAGACTAGGTACACATTTTTGAAATATAAGCTATACTTATTATTAAAATAATAAGTATTGGCGGTTCACTTTCAAACCAGTTTATTCAAAAACAACGAGGCCAATTTTTGTGTAATTTTTACAGTTTATCAAAAAATCATTTGGTATTATAATTGAGAAGTTTTGTTCTGTTACCTTAAGCTATTTCATAAATGTAATAAATTATTTACAAAAAAGTGCAATAATTTGGCGTGTTCTCAGAATGCTTATTTTAAAAAGTTTATAACTTTGTTATTGGTGAACAAAATTTAACGAAA
>JAHWXV010488020.1:0-10299 GCA_024586415.1 Phrixothrix hirtus | reverse complement strand
TTTTATATATATATATATATATATATATATATATATATATATATATATATACATTTCATGTATTCTCTATTATATCATTATCATTTGTTATTTTAAATTACCTTAAATTGTCTTATTACAAATATGATTTAAGGCACAGTTAAACTATTTTCCTAATTTCTGAGCTGTACTAATTTTTCCTTACACTTCCTACGAATACCTGCGTAACTTTATAACATAATTATTTTAAAAAGTTTATTCAACAACATAAAAATCAAATCAGATAACGTGTATGATATAATCATAATCGGAACAGTAAAATGTTTCTAAAAATGTTACTGTTCCGTTTATAATTATCTCAAATGCGGTATCTCATTTATAATAGTTTTAGCCGATACATAGGTGGTTCGAGCTCTACAATTAAATTTATACAACAATTTTCTCTGTTCAACATGAAAATCATTGATTGCTGCTTCAAATTGACTGTCTATAAATTACTTTCTTTGATATATAATCAGATTATTCAAAAAATAAGCTAATAGTTTCTCTTTTTGTGATAATTCTATGGTTAATATAAAAATATTAAAGATCAGGTATATGTTTCCTTTTGTCGACAGTATGTTCCGTAAAACGTATTTGAAGTTTTGCTTGTGGAAAATATGATAAAAATGGTGAAAGTAATGCAACATTACAACTGTTTCCTTATTTTACTTTTATTTTCATAAAATTTCGCAAATACCAACATAATACGCTCCTGTAAAAAAACGGAATGGTTTTAATAATTTTAGATTTTTATTTATCATATAATAGGAATGTGAAAAAATGTTTAAACCTATTTATATACATTATATACTTATATACAACTACGATCAGTACCATGTTTACCATCTCTTGCTCTTATTATAGCTTTCATTCGTTGTGAGGTACCGCTGATGAGATCTTGAACAAATTATTGAGGTAATAATTCCCGTTCTTCAAGAAAACGTTTTCTAGCATGCTTGTTAAAGTGGGTTGCAACCAAGACTAGATTTTAGCTAATCCATGGAAGGAATTGTAGAGTTTTCAAGATATCAACAATTTGCGCGCAATCCAGTTGAAATTTTCTCCAATAAATGAAGCATAATGTGCTGCATATTCTTTTAAGATGCTTTTAGATTCAAGAAGCTGCTAAGAATCTATTTCCAATAAAAACCAAATCTGTGCGAGCTTCAAATAAAATTCCCTCCCATACTATTAGGGAAACTCCATGAAAATAGACTAAAATGCACAAAATGTTCTCCTGGCCATCTACAGATTTTTACACATCCATCGCCCGATGAATTGAAGCTAATTCTTGAATTATGCGCAAGCAAAATGTTGCTCCGCTAATTTATATTGCTGGATTATGTCAGTATGCCTTTTCTCCAGCTTCAGGTCTATATGAATATGTTATTCTCATTTATATTTTTATTCCTTACTTCTAAATGTCGAGTGGGTACTCTTTGCAATTTCTCAAAACCTAGGAGACCCAATATCGAACGTTATAGACAAGGTAAGCCTTGATTTTGTGAACTCGCAAGCTTCCCGCTAACGTTTAATTGATCTTTGCATGTTGTTGTAAGGAATATTAAGAAAGAGAGCAGCGTATTGGATACTAAGTACATATTTTAAGTAAAGCTATTACTTGTACAATGACGGTCGATTGTAGCAGTAGTTTTAGCGTACTTATAATATCAAATATCGATAAAAACCCTAAAAATTAAATATGCATTTTAACTTAATACCAAAATATCAAAGAATTGATAAATTGTCGGAAATAAAATAATCGCAAATTTTAATCGTGGATAAATGTGACGTAAACGTTATTTAAAAATACTAATATAGGTATAATTTTCAAAATTGCGCATTATATCAAAATATTAATAGATGTGGTTCCAATTAAAAGCTTACACAGCAATCCTCATTATACTTCATTTTAACAGTTGCAAATAAAACTAACTAAATATTCGTTTATTCATGAACGATCTATAAAGATTTATTCACAAGTTTGACCAAATTTTTGTAGCCAACAAATCCAAATTCTAAAGAATCTTTTTAGCACTTGTACCACACGTAATCTGCTACAGCTATCAGTATAAATGATTTTATTTACATTGAGTTATGACATTTAAATGAGAAAATATTGGAGTGTCATTGAATATTTACTACATTTTTAGTTATTAAAATGCGGATCTGTGATACCTTTTTAATTTACGTAACAATACATTGCTGAAAATTTATTTTGCATTACTGTTTCATTTTTAATAAAGCGAATTAAACTTATTTCTTTAATATTTTATTAAAAATATCTTCGAATTAATGCTTTTGAGAACAATTTTAATGTTTCACCTAAATTTAATTTTATTTCTTTTACAACGTGTTATTATTCTTACATATCATATTCTATGTGTAGACCTAGTTGCTTAGAAAAATATTTCATTTGGTCTTAAAAGACGTTTTACTGAAGTTAGTAGGCGTGGATAGTATATAACGAATCCAGCTTATTTCATATTTTTAAGATAGTCTGTAGTTGATGTATAAGTCTGGAAATTAATAGAAGATAGTTGAGTAACCTTAAATTTATAAGGAATTATTTAAAATTTTATTGAAGTTAAGGATGTTAAGAAATGTTGTTTACTGCCATGGCAACAATATTATATTTTAAATTGTGTTGTGAAATTCTTAGTACGCGGCCTTCAAAGTCAGTCAGGATCTATCCGCTCCTAACCCATTAAATTTTGCCACAATCCTCAAAAATCGCTACATTAAAATGTTGCTTTAAAGACTAGTTGTTGTAGACAACCATTTCATGGTTGAATTCTTCACAAACCAAGCAAACGCTAAGCTGGTGACAATTGTAACACGGCCTTAAAATAAAAATCCTTAGCCTAATCGGACATTGTCGCACTTTTTAACCTTCTTAAAGGGCTGTCTTTAAATTTTTTATTACCGCCAGTTCAAGTTGTGTAGCGATTATACATCATTTATTTGGTATAAGTTGATTTACATAAATTTTGTTATTTAACTATAGTAAGTAATTTTTCGTAGATCAGAATAAATTAAAATTGATTTAATAGTGAAACCAAATGTAAATTTCCTTTGATTATCGTTAAAAGTACCTCAATAATAATGTGCACGTTTATGCTATTTTTGATATTGAAGGTAAATAGATTTTCTCAAGATCTAACCAAATTTCTGAAACAAAATTGCTATTCTCAAACTTGTATCTTAATAGAGTTGTTAATGTAATTGATCTATCTGAATCACCAAGAAATCGCCACTAAAGACTAATTTTATCGGTATCAGTTAGATATTAACTAACAACGTTGAGATTATGTATTTATACCAATACCTAGACATAAAGTTATTCATGTTATAATCGTATTAACCAACATATTTACGTAATCCTACGATATGTGGTAGCTTTTTTAGTTGTTTTCCGTTTCAAATATTCAAAAATTTTAGTGGATAAAATTTTCAGCAATGTTTTGTCGAACAGCATTGACGAAGTTGGTACGGAAATGAAAAATAACCCGGAAAAGGTACAAAATCGAGTGCTATGCCGAAAACTATTTTACGGCATCAAATGAAATTTGATATTAATTTATATTGATTAATTATTGTCTAATAATCATAGCAAAACATATTAAGTATAAATATGAAAACACAGCCTGCGACATCTTTTAGGAGAGTTATGACAATAATCGGAATGTTTTCATTCTAGTGAGTGTATTGCGCTGTACCCCAACCATTCAGAAGCATAAACCATACTAAGGTAATGTGTAAACAAGCATAACAAACGCTTTAGTCAGTCCTGTGCAAGCACAATTTAATTTACTGTGTTAGTAATTTTTAGTTAACGCGATTGAACTCGGTAGGTGCGATTTTAGAGAAATGATTTACTACGATTATAAAAAAGATTTAAAACAAGAGCAATACCTAGTAAGTTTACAAGCGACATTTAGAGACCACAATATTTAATTAGTTTGCTGAATTGAAAAGAGGACGGCAGTCATTAAAAGATGACCCCGCACCAACAGACCGCAAACTGCAGTTACTGCAGAAAACATCACTGCTGTAAAAAATTTAAGAACAAAAACGCGATGAATAACATATTGTGAAATAGAGACAAGCTTAGGCATTGGATTTGAATCAATACGAACAATATTACACAACTCCCGTGGTTCATGTTGGTTACCACATTTTCTTACGGAAATTCAAGAAGAGGCAAGAGGCGACTGAAAAATGCAGATGAGCGCACTAAAACAGTTTTTCGTGGATATACCACTATGATCCCAAAACTGAATAACAGTCAACTGTGCAGTGTTTTGAAAATGAAGAATCACCCACAAAAAGTCCACAGAGGTTAAAATACCGACAAGAAAATCGTTGCTACTTTCTTTTCAAAGAGCGGCCATGTTAAAACTCTTGCGATAGGGGGATCCAAGATAGTTACTAGCGAATGCTATGTTGCCGTTTGTGCTCATACTTACTATATGGACTGAGAAGTGACCAAACATTCGTTTGCGTGTTTTGCTATTGCATAACGATTACGCTTCATCCCACGCCACGCCTAAAACAAAGTTAGAATTTTCCCAGATTCCCTTTATTCGTTAGACTTGGCCACCAACGAATTTTTGCTATTTCCGCATATTAGGAAACAGTTACGTGGACATCGGTTTTCCTCAGATAAAGAAGTAATTGCAGCTTATAAGGATGAGATACTGCAGATGCCAAAAGAGGAGTGGTGTAAGACATATTAAGAAAAAGTTGCATGGACATCGGTTTTCCTCAGATAAAGAAGTAATTGCACCTTATAAAGATGAGATACTGCAGATGCTAAAAGAAGAGTGGTGTAAGACTTTTCAAAAGTGGTTTATTCGCATGAACAAATGTTTAACAAGCTACCAGTTTCCGAGTATCCCAGTAATTACAACTCTCGTACATACTATATTTACTATAGCAATAATAACTATTAGTATAATAAATTATTTTAAATAGAGCCTGCAGAATTTTTTTGAGCGATATTAATTTCGATGCGTATAGTTGAGTTAAATTCTCTTAGCCATATGAAGTACAGGGTAAGTTGTTTTCAGTCAAAAGTTTCTATGTCCAGTTTTTAGCGAAAATGCATGTTTTGATGTCCTCTCAGTCTGAAAAATATGTTTTTAGAAATTGTCTTATGTATGTGTATGTGTGCGGTCAATATATCTCAAAAACTAAACGTCATAAAAAAATTAAATTTTATATTTACATTTATTACCTTCCTTCTACTCCCTAATAAGTATTTTGATAAAATCGAATGCCTGGAAGTGCCACTTTTTGCTTGCGTTTTTTAGATTTTTTGCGATTTTCCCAAAACGACTGTAACGATTTTTTTTAACTTGCAATATTTCTTAGGGGTATAATTCTCTTTTACGTGTTTTACGGTTCAGCAATTTGGATGGGTGACGGTGGCAATTAGCATATTCATAATAAACGTAAATAATATTTTAATTATTTGCGGGCATTATTTGCATAACCATAAAACGTAATAGGAAGTGTTATCTCACGCATATTAAATGCCACATTTTTATTGGAAAATTAAAATTTTAAATACGAGTGTCAGTAGATGGATTTTCGGACAAGTACCTATACCATCACAACTGTTAAGTAATTTATGCTCAAGTACTGCTTTTCAAAGTATTCCCATTTATATTCAATGCACTTCTTCATTTTACTCAACCGGTTTTTGATAGATCTGGTATATTTTTCTATAAATACCTCAGCGACCGCGCTACTAAATTCCTCAACAGCTTCTTCATGACAGTTAAAACGTATTTCACGCAATTTGTTCCGAAATCTGAACGGCATGCTGAATGATCAATGATTCGCACTAGGATTTCTATTGTTTGCGAAATTGTGTGGAGCGTTGCATTCTCATGGTGCAGAATTATATTACTTCGAGAATGTTATTCACCCAAACAAATTTTGGAATATCAGTCGATGTTTACTGTGCGACGATCTTTAAGTATAATTGCTTCTTATTTACACCCATAGGTCGTAATTCGCCTTGGAAAACCCTATATGCGAATTGTCATATGTTCTGAATGAATATTTGCAAACTTCGGTAACATTTTCTTGCACTAATTCACATGTTTTGTTTTTTGAAACTCAGCGGAGGATGTGGAATATATCGCGCTCATAGCTTCATGGCAACCAAAAATGGATAAATAATTGTATTAATTGCAGTATACAAAAGTTCAAGCATGCTTGAATTTTTGTGCAAATGATTCTTCCCTTTTGTTCTCTCATACAACGTAAAATAATAATGCTTTCATCATAACTGCACAGTTTGATCATCCTTCAAAAAAATCGTCATTAAGAAATTTTTGACTACTGTGGATAAACACTTTGATGGCGCTTCATTCCTAAAACCATTTCAAAAACTTTGTAGGAGTCAGCGACAATTCAAAATCACAAAGTCAACGCATAATAGTATATTCGACTTAGTTCCGTGCCTTTCACTAGCCTACAACTTTCAACTTCGCCAAATATAAAACATATAATTTTTCTGGTTTGTCAGGTTCAGTTATCAATTGAGATGTTTAGTTTCAAGATACTCTCTTAAGAATCGTGTCAATCGATTTCATATTCTAATTTGCAAAAATTTATTATGGATTCTCCTACAAATGGTATAGATGTATTACTTACAACTGTTATTTTAAGCAAACGGAATAATTTGGTGACGAACTTAATTTAACCAATATGTAGAATTTTTGCCGATTTAACTACTTATAATTTTATGACATGGAATATCAATTACTAATAAATACGGAGCGAAACTTTAATTTTAGAGACATATTTTAGGAAATCTTCTATTTAACAAAATGTTTAACAGAGCTCTGCCACATAAATCATTTTACATATTATTTGTATCATATTTTATGGAATAAAATTCCATTTAGAAAACTTAAAGGTCAATAAATATCCAAGGAAGTCTATACATTTCACCTCAACTGAATTTTTAGAACTCAACCAATACATAGTAATATTAATACTTAAATAAGATTGTATACTTAGTCATTAATCCCTTTGTAGAAATTTAAATTGTTTTACAAATAATTCAGAATAGCATACTATCACATATTACCAGTATTTAACATACTTAAATATGCAGATTTAGACAAGAAAAGTACATTAATTCTGTATAGCGCGCAAGTACTTATTTACAATTAACACATGTCGGTGATCGTGTAAAATGGAATTTAAACAATATTTTGTTGTTTTACTGTGCATCATCTATGTGAATATGCTCTAATTCTAATATAAAAATTCTTTCTTTGATTTTTTTATTAACTTGGTCAGATAGAACTTTCACCGTATTCTTTAATTAAACATGGTTTTACGCAAATAATAAATCATTTTCTATACAATTTTTATTACATTTCCAACGTGATTGTCATAAAATTTATTAGATACATAAAAAAGTTAGTCATTTTTCGATTTTTCTGTAAAACCGAAATATGTTTATTCCTAAATAGACTAATTTATGAGACTATAACTGAAATTGTTTCACAGTCTTTACACTTTCAAACTAAACAGTGCCCATTTTAAAATATCTTACATTTTCTTTAAACAATCCTGCGTTGCTTATTGTATTCTATACACCGGGTCTATCAAAAGTCTTGCACCAAACGCTATAGCGGCCAAACACGTTTGTTTTAATATTTGACACTTTAGGGCAATAAATGATATATATGTGCCATTTTACAACTTTTACTAGCAGTACTTTCCGAGTGGTAGCGCCATATGCTATTTTTCTAATGACTATTTTTTTTCTGAATATGATGGTCTATCACAAATAAGATATTTGAAGGTAAATTTTAAAGAAACATCAGAATAAAAATATTAGTTAATAATTTTTATTTCTAAATATTGTGTTGGAATATGTTCAAATTGTTCGCCATTCACTTCTTGGCAATAACGAATACTATTGATGAAATTATTGGCGGTGTTTTGTAACTATTCTGCAGGAAAGCATCCTGCTTCATTATATAACCTGCACTCTAGATATTGCAGTTTAATTTTTCTTTAAATTTTACCTTCAAACACCTTGTTTGTTATACACTATCGTATATAGAAAAACAATTGCTATTGGATGATACCCAATACGACCCACCTTGTCGTTAGAAAAAATTACATGTGGCGCCACAATTCGGTGAGTACTGTTTCTAAAAATTCTAAAATCATTTCAAAAGATAGGTATGATATTTATCCCCCTAAAGTGGCAAATATTAAAGCAAACACGTTTAGCGGCTATAGAATTTGATGCAAGACTTTTGATACACCCTGTATATTTAGATATGCATTGTATTTAATTTATATGCAGTTTAAAATATTTATGTGGAAAGTATTCAAGTCCATTGATCTCTACAATAACAATTTTCATAATCACTGTAGCTTCTTGAATAATTAAAAAGTATTTAGTGATTACTTTCGAAGCTTAAAAATATTGAAATTATAATAACTGTTGAATCATTGCACTTCTGAAAAAATAAACCGATTTACTTGCACACAAGACATAATTTTGTAGTTAACTATAATTCAAACAGATCCGTACCGCTGGTTACAATTTATTGAACTTTGCTTAACCACTAGATATAATTATTTTACATGCTTATGTTTATTTTAGAACCGGATATCAAAATTAGAATGTATGTCCATTCGCGACTTTACAAACAAGCTTTGCTAGAAGAGATATGTTTCTTCTATCTTAACACTTATGACGAACTGTCTTTAAAGAATCTATTTCATCTACCTCATATCTAAGGTAATTTTAGACAAAATTAATTTTAACCAGATATAGCTTCACAAACTTCACAAAATAAAAAAACTCTTAAAGCAACCGTTAACTCACCATAAATAAAGAATTTCTAACAATAAGGTTTATAATGATATAATGAACCCAAATGTTTATTACAATGATAACTGGTTATTAATAAATGATTCCATATTGTATCGACCCCGCTGGAAATTTAAACTAGGTAGAGCTGATCGAGGCAGCGACTCCTTTTTTTTATATACAATTGTTAATACAAGTGATCGCCTGTACATTAAATCTAATTTATTATAATATCTGCAATAATCATTTATCTTAAGCCTATACTACTGACATAAAGAAATTAAACCGAAATAAGAAACATAATTAATTAATTAATGTATCAAATATCTTAGTAAATTAATCATGTAGATAATAAAGTATGCAATGTTGTCTAATCGAAATAAGAAACATAATTAATTAATTAATGTATCCAATAACTTAGTAAATTAATCATGTAGATAATAAAGTATGCAATGTTGCCTAATCGAAATAAGAAACATAATTAATTAATTAATGTATCCAATATCTTAGTAAATTAATCATGTAAATAACAAAGTATGCAATATTGTCTAATTTTTGTAGAGTACTACTGATAAAAGAAAATAATGAGTTACATTAATAAATACAGAAAACTACAAAATCCAACTGGTTAAAGAAATTATTTCAATAAACAAAAATAAATCAGGATGTCCAAAATCGATTAAAATATTATATACGTTTATTTTGAGTACAATTGCAACGATCGTCTATCTATATTAATGGACATCCAAAACCCTGTTTAACTTTGTAGATTTTCCTCGATAACTTGTTTCAACAAATTGTTCCAGAGAAACGCAAGAGTTCCTGTAAAAGGACATCAAAGATACAAGTTTTAAAAAAATTGTTACTGCCGCTTTCGAGAAAATCGCAAGAACCTTAATAATCTCTAAAATTTTAAAATATAAATAAAATGGGGCTTACCGTCATTCGATTTTAATTAAATCCTTGAAGTTGTATGCAAGAAAGGCACTAAAATAAAGTACAAAAATTTTTTTTTTACGATAGTATTGTATTGTCACAATTTATACTTCAAGGAGTTTCGGTTCTCCGATTCTCGCAAATTTATTAGAGAAACCAGTTGGTCAATATATAATGAAATTGAGTAGATAATAAATATACTAAGTTTGAATTAATGAAATTTAGAAAATCGGAAAAGGCACAAATATCGAAAAATTTCCTTGGCCGAGATTTGAACCCAGGATGTTTGGATAGATACTCCAACGTGCTAACCATTGCACTACCAAGGACCATACACCAGCCTGTTGAAAATTTTTCTATAAATGTACCACTTTTGAAGTAACGATGTTTATACCAACTTGCCAAGATTCGGAAAGCCGACAATATCGTCGGATTTACACCTAATCGATATATTACATATATATATATATATATATATATAT
>JAHWXV010487847.1:0-11448 GCA_024586415.1 Phrixothrix hirtus | reverse complement strand
GGAGGAAATTATGTGGAAAAGTAGATTAAAATGTGGGCTTTTACGTAAAAATAAAATTGTTACAATATCTTTACTACTTTTTTTTATACCTCAAAACGGTACTTACTTAAAAAAAACACGCCTCGTATTAATGATTTGGCTGATCAACTGACATACAATAAATTATTTCTCTCTGATGATTTAAAAATGTACACTCCCATTTCTACCACTTCTGACTATAACCCCTTACAACAAAATTTAGACATTATTTCACGACGGTGTAGAATAGATCAGTTATCACTGAATATAGCTAAATTCAAAATAATTTCCTATATAAGGAAGCAAAACTGTATTCTGTTTTCGTATACTTTCAGTTCTACACACTTAGCTCGCTGCTCCTTTATCAAAGACATCGGTGTGCTTTTTGACAAAAACTTAATTTTGTCACAGCTGCTAATATCTCTTTTGGATTCATATTTAGAAATTGTAGAATGTTCTCCAATATTACAACGCTAAAAGATTTATACCTTGTCCTACTAAAAAATAAGCTGGAATATTGTTCACTAATCGGGTCTCCTACTTACATATTACATAAAACTAATTTAGAATCAGTCCAACGCAAATTTTTAAAGTCCATATCCTATAAAATTGATGGCCTCAATCCACCAAGAGATTGTAATAATAATGAATTATTACTCAAATTTAACACTATTTCTTTAGAGACAAGAAGATCAACCGCCAGTATTACCTTTCTATTCAATCTATTAAATAACAACGTCGATTGTCCCTCCTTATTATGACTCATTGAATTTCATTTCCCAATTTATCTATCGCGTTCTCTTAATAAGTTTTATTATCCTGATCCTAAAACTGATGTTCTGTACAGATCACCAATTGTTAACATGTGCCGTCTCTCCAATTCTATTTGTCATTCAAGTGACATAAATAAGCCAAGTCTTCCAACCTTATTCCGACCAACAATCTTTTGTGCTAGTTATTCTCCATTATGACATCTACATCTTATCCTTATCTTTCTTCTCTCTTTTCTCTTTTGTTTGTTCCTGTTTTTCTTATTTTTGTGTATAAGTATATAAGTATCTTATCATTGTGTCTCTCTACTAATTACTTATACTTAATTAAGTATAACTAACTAGGTTAGTTGGAATTTTTTTTCTCTATTATTAAAGATTTGTCCTGTAATTAGATTTTTTTATCTGTTGGGCAATAAAGACGATCATTGTTATTATTATTAGGTATTACTAGCGTAAGTATTAGATTTCAAACGACAAATTAAAATAAACACGGCATTTGACGCGTTATGAGTGTGTAATTGTAAAA
This sequence comes from Phrixothrix hirtus, assembly GCA_024586415.1. Lineage (NCBI taxonomy): Eukaryota > Metazoa > Arthropoda > Insecta > Coleoptera > Phengodidae > Phrixothrix > Phrixothrix hirtus. Next base: position 10,131 of record JAHWXV010487847.1, on the reverse strand, counting down.
ATTATTATGTTGTGAAGAACTACGTAATGATTTATAGTTGTAAGTTGTATAAATATCTAAAGACTTATGCATTGTATTTATTTAAAAACAAAGATCATACTCCTGTACATTACTTATCCATGTAGATTTTAATTTCTGCAAATGGATTGACTCTTAATTTTACAAAGCCTTGCTTATAAAAATAACATGAGTCAGTAGTCTTAGTAATGCGGTTGGCAAAAAAAACACTGAGTGCACATGGCATCAGTTACCAGTCTAAAGATCCTCAATGTTTGCCTTTTTAAAACTAAAAGTGGTATTTTTGCATTCGTTTTCCAATTATAAATTTCAAGAAAGCTCATTTGACATTGTTATTTTTAGCTTATAAAGAATACCGGGCTCGAATTAATTTTCGACAATTATGCCAACACTATTGCCCATACTCCATAATAGAGTTGTTGAAAAAATTGTTTTGGAATATTTAAAATCAGTTCTTGCGGTTAAAAGAAGTGCAAATCCAATTCATTTTATGCATTTCGTTTTTTGCATAACGTGTGCTGAAGTAAATAGTTCCGAAATTTGAACTTGAAAAACATTCGGACACTAGTATATTCACAGTAATAAGGCGTTTGACGTAATCTGATTTTATTGGAATTTACATTGTTTGTAAGTGTAACGCTTAATAGACAACGTAGGCTCTGTTTAATTTATGACTGTCGATATCAGACACAGTATTCCAAAGAGATTGATATAAAGGCAAAAATAGTTCGTTCTAGTGTCGTCAATTAGTTATTTATCAATACGAAAAGCATTAATCATATCGACAAAAAGCGGAACTGTTGGAAATAAGAACGTATGGTTGGTGATATTATTAAGAGGTATACTTATGAACATCGAATTGAGTTAATACCACAAAAGGGCCTTCCAAAGAAATTAGACAATCGAGAGGAAGATAGAATTCTCTAAATTGATCATAACGGTGCTTTTGAAATTTATTATATGCCGTTGCATGTAATCTAGACGGCTTCTGTAAAAATATTCCCTTAATTTACTAACCGGACGTACTTTTAGCGTTAACTCTGAATAAAATAACTATGAAACTAAAAGTCCTAGCTAGATCAAAAATTTATATTTGAGGTCTTAACCACTTTTGTATGCAATATTAAGAATTTTGTTTAATCAAATAAGAAGTACCACTTTATTTCTACATTTTTGACATTTCCCGAATTTTTCGTCTTTCACGATTTTCTTGAAATCGGCTGTAACGAATTTTTAAACTTGGAATATATGTTAGCTCCAAAACACCGTTTTATGTGAACTCAGCGGTACCTCTAGTAAATTTCTGAAATTGGAATAACTGGAAGTACCTATAGTAATAATTTTGAACAATATATCTTAAAAATAATCATCGTAGAAAAATGAAATTTTATGTTTAAGTTTTCTTTCCTCCGTGAATGATCTGAGAAGGATTTAGTTAAAACCAAATGACCGAAAGTGCCTCCTTATTCTTAAGAATTCTAAGTTTTTTGCGATTGTCTCGAAAATGGCTATAACAGTTTCTTTAAAGCTTGAAGAGGTTCTTATATATTTGATACTGGTTTACGTGAATTCAATGGTTTTCCCGAAAAAATGCATTGAAACGAGTTACCAAAGAATATGTTTGGGGTTAAGCAGTGCTTTGCGTGTCTAGCAACTTCGATGGGTGATCGTTAGAATTATCGTTCACCAGATAAATTTAGATAATGTTTTAATCATTGGTGGGCTTTATTTGCACATTCACATACGTACAAGAAAATCATGTGTTATCTAACACCCGATTTTTGTGTATTCTTTACCAAAGTCTAGTTTCTCACGATTTGTTTTATTTTCGTACTATTTCCTTCACGGTTCCCTGCCATTATAATCATGCTTTTTTAATACATTGCCCATTGTGCCTAGATGCCATTTTTTCAAGTTTCTTCAAATAATTCCGCGCTCTAGCACTTGCCTTAGAATTTCCTTGTTTTCTTCGGAAAATTTAATGTTCTTTTAGATTGTTTACTTTCTTTGAACGGTCAGTTTGGTGTATTGATTCAATTTGATCTTTATGAATATTCCTCTTAATAATATCTAATACGGTGCTTCTACTTATTCTTAACAGTTCGGCTATTTATCGATATAATTTTTGTCTTTCATAATGACAAATAGCTATTTGACGACACAGTAACGACGTATTTATGCTTTCCGTTCCATTTTTCGCAATTCTATAACTCATATGGACAAAATCGTAAGTTGAACTAAGTCTGGGATATCCGTTAGACGTTACGTTTACCAACAATTAAATTTCAATAACATTAGTTTACGTGAAAGGCATTATTACCTGAGTAAACTAGTAGTGTCGAAATATTTTATCGAGCTCAAATTTAGGGATTATTTACTTCAACACACATTATTAAAAACGATGTGCATAAAATCTATTGGATTTATAGTTATGCTAACTACAGTAAAGGGTTTCAAATATTCAAAATTAATTTCTTCAAGAACTCAACTATTGTGACAAATATAGGTCAATTATGTTGAAGTAATTGTCGTGTCCGAATATTAATTCGAGTCAATGTCAATGTATATTTAAATCAGATTAAATTCCGGTTTTTGCATTGAAACTAATACAAAAATTTGGTGGGAGACTAAACACCATTTCTTCTTTACGTATTATAGATACACCAATAATTTCCAAAGATGATTAAAATAATATTTATGATTATTTTTGGAACTATAATTGCAACTGTCGCCCATACAAGTTATTGGAAACGTAAAAGGTAGCTGAAGTTCGGAGATTTGCATAGATTACTCGCTTCAACAAATTTTCTCATAGAAACTGATTAGTTTACATAAATGAGCATCATAGGCATAAAAAAATTGGCACTTTTAAAAAAATCCCAAACGTCGTTTTCGAGAACATCATACATAATCTAAAAATCACAACAATAAAACGGCACTTCCAGTAATTCGATTTTAACTTAGGGTGGGTCAGAAAACTACTAACTTTAAGAATAAATATTTTCAGTATCTACGATGTTTTGTTTTCGAGATATGTTGATCACAATTAGGAGTTGGAGTACTTCTAGTTACTCGTCTTCGAAAATTCATTACAAACATCGCCTGGTCCGAATAAAACAAAATTAAGTAACTAAGAAATATACTAAGCATATAAAAACTGCTGGAGCCAATTTTATGAAAATTGCGAAAAAATAAAATTCAGAAAAATATCTGAAATTGAAAGAGACCAAGTGGTACTCCCGGTTATTCAATTTTAGCCAAATTTTGTCTGTTATTTGCAAGGATAGTTTAAATATCAAATTTGATGTATTTACACCTTAGAAATTTAACATTATTTTAATCACAATTGAAACAGATTTTGAATTAACACAAGCATTGATTTTAGAAGCAGCTTTAAATATTCATTTAAATAAAGAAATTGTAATATATATTTAAAAAGAAAACTCCTTGCATCTAAAATAAGCAAGAAACTAAAACAAAAAATTTAAAACTGAATTAAAAACAACACTTATATACAGAGTGATTTTAAAATAGTTCTACAAACTTTAATCGTTATTTTAAACGTTATTTTAGACGCCGAACTACGTCTATCATCATATAAAATAGAAGATTTCTTGTAAAATTTTGAAAAGATTGACTTTTGAGAATTTTCGGAGATTGTGAATATAAACAACAGCTTTAGACAAGTTGTATGTGTTGTACAGGAAATAATGTTTTGTTTTAATCATCAAATTACAGAATATATATGTTTATTTTATGTGAACATTAATCTATCATATTATGTCCTATAGAAATCAATATCCTACATATTTATTCATTTGTAGTTTGCGCAGACAAAATTTTTAAACACGTTCAATTACACCAAACGGCATACCTATATTTTTATAAATAACACAATGCTCATATTTCCACTTTTAAAATTCGTAGTAAATAAAAAACTATTACCCTCTTACTGAAAGTGTTCAAAATATTTCGCCGTAAATTAAGATAATGTCTGTGATTTCCACATTAGTTACACCATTATTACACAAACGTGATGTTCAACTTAAAAGGAAATGTAATTAAATTAATCTACACAAAAATAAGAAACAGTAAACTTCAGTGAAGAAAAAAATTGGCACTAGTAGTTTGTGATATAACAAAAAAGTCTGGGAACGTACGCGTCGCCATAAATGCATTGGATATCTACAATTTCAATTCATGTGCCATTTTAGAATGACGCAACAACTGCGTGATTTGTTTATGGTTTATTCACTTAAAACGACACGTTCAGTTGTTCCGTTATTGCAGGAGCTCTCAAACAGCCCTTTGGTATTTTTTTAATTACGCTTTTTTTGCAATAACAAATTTTTTAAACAGAATTTTTTTTCTCGATTTGGAACTACATCCGCGTGTTCGTCAGTGTATTTTAAATTAAGCAGGAGCGGTCGTATACTAACTAAGTATCCATTTATTAATAATGCGTATATGCACCATTAGACACAGTGCATTCTTGCAAGCATGTGGGCATACTTTCTACAAATATTTCACAGAGGTTTGTATCAAGAAAACATTTCAAAATTGTTTCGCAGTGCGCTAACAGTTGAGAGACAGTTCGTGGTTGAACTCCATGCCAGGCGTATGCTTCTAACAACGAACCATTGACCCCACAGGTTTTCTATGGGCTTAAGTTCGGAGATTTAGCTGACCCATGAATAACATAGATTTCTGGATGGTTTTTAATCTAGTCCCTCACTACACGAGAAGTATGCACAGGTGAATTGTCTTGTACTTCTATCATTTGCTCGTTCTCTTCTTCTGGATACAATGTGCTCTTCGAACACTTCTATATAACGTTGGAAGATAAACTGGGGTGGACTTACTTGCACAAATTAACCGGTCCCTGCTGCCGTCATCTAGCCCCAACAGCTCATGGAAATTCGTCCATAAAATTCTTAGTGACGAATATATACTATGGGATCATACCGGATATTTTTGAAGCGGTACAACTTCACTGAGACATCTGAAGATGAAGAACATATTTTCTCATCGATAAAAACAACGGCGCCCCAATTTTTGCCTAAATTTTACTCACAGTATTGAAGACACCGTCGTTTATAGTCTTCAGTTAATAATAATTTTTTGGCTGGATTTCTACAGTGCAACTGAGTTTCCACTAAACGACGCCTGCTAGTGTCCAAGGAAACCTTTAACACACTAGTACTGTTAATAAGTGTTATTAATATTGCGAAAAAGCGTATGGCAATTTGAACTTGCTCTCTGATTTTAATTGCTGTTGTGAATGGGGTATGCCTTGGAACATCCCTAATAGCCTCATATTGGATGGACGCAGTTTTTATAATCCGACCACGCCTCTTTGTATATAAATTTTTACCCCTCTTACTCCACTCTTTTGCAGGAAATACCGAACCTATTTGCGGTAAAAAGACAAACTGTTTTGAAACGCGGTCTTTTTTTACATAGTTTTGATTTAACACGGTTTACAAAAAAATAAATTGCGTTTCGTTTTAATGTGATTGCATTCGATTTAGCACGGTTAAAAGATCTGTTTGATTAAATTAAAAAAAAAATTTACTTCATTTACATATTTTTTTCAACTATAATTCTCTTTTATTGCTCATATAAGCAAATTTACTTGTTTGAGTAATTTAAATATTAGGTGGTTTGTCCAGTTTCATTAAAGTTGGACGTGTTTTATTTAGCGTGTCCCGAAAATAAGTGACACTGCGCAAATTGTGGGTATCATATGACGTGTAGATAAAAATTTGCTTATTATTCCTTTATTAAAAACGATTTGCAAATTTTAAATATTTAGATGTTATAATTTGTTCTAAATACAAATCTGTTACAAAATAAAAGGAATTATAATTTGAACGATAGTGAAGATTTTCTACTAATACCTAATATGCTTATAAATACATTCATAGTTTGTTTAGGACGTGCTTGTAGTAATGTGACATATAATAGTTCTTTGACCTTGTTCCGGTATTTTCTTTGAAATAACAAAACAACTTTAAGACAGCTGTTAGATTTTAATATTTAGTTGCTAAACACATTGTTTGCTACCAAAATTATTTATTAAAAGCACAAGATTTTAAATTGTTTTATCCTAAATGTCACACGAAATTCACTAACAATTAACAAGACCTTCCGTATTTAGCAATTGTAGGTAATTACACATTAGTATGAGTGTAATTTTCTTCTTTTGAATGACACTTGAGGTCCTGAAAACACAGTTCTCTTATCTCCGGCGTAATTGTGCCTTGATGGTTAAGTTTTTTAGCCGGGATTTGCCCTACCGGCGACGTTATCACATTTACATATGTTTTAATTTTCAATCAGTAGATTTATTAATTATTTGATGAATTCGCAGTATAATTTAATGTTTTTAATAAAAATAAATACATAATAGAAAAAATTTCAAATTTTCATTGAACTCTTAGGTACTTGTTACTCTAAATACACCTAGGCAATTTACCATTTATTTAAATGAAATACAATTAAACGATAATACATATTATTACACAGCAAAATTCAAATCTATAAATGTTTAAATAGTAATGTTTAGTTAAAAACTTCTTAAAAGTAATTTATTCATGTCAATGTAGGGGATTAGTTTGAAATCTATACGTATGGAGAATCGTTTTTCTGAAAATAAACACGGCACTACTCTTGACATGGCCAATTCGTTTGTGTTTAATGGTACATGAACATTGATGTAAAAAAATACATGATATACTGTTTAACTAAGTGTATAACACTTAAAATAACATTAATACTGCATTCTATAAAAAGTTCAAAAATATCCTAACAATAAATATTGCCTTTATAGCAACGTTTTCTCATTTCGACTTCTCATGGGTTTTGATAAAAATTAATCCATTATTGTAATAATTATTTACACTTCTTGTACAACTTTAATAGTAGTGTGCATCTTAAAGAAAAAATGAGTGAAATTGTTATTAATAAAAAATTTTCTGAATGTCTAATTCCAATTATAAAAATTGTATATCTACGTTTTCATCATACTTATTTCAAGATAAACTGACAATACTGCATAACAAATTAATCCTTAAATTATAAATATATGGCAATAGCCACTTAACAGTGCAATAAGGTACTAAAAACTTAATCATTTCTTCAATTTAGGAAAATTTATTTAACTGAATAAATGAAGTGAAATGTAATGGAGTATAATAAAAGTCAATAAATAATTTCATTAAACCTCTAGATGTTTTATAAAATGAAATCTGATATCACGTAATGCTTTTTCATCTACTTGTCATTATACTGTTTGAAACATTTGCATCGTCCAATAAAATGTCATTATAATTTAGATTCTCAAAAATACTATTTCATATAATGTAAATGTGTTACAGTTGCTATAAGCTCCTTAAAAGTTAAAAGCGTTACGTGTGTTGATTAATAAAGCCTGCCGAGCAACGAAAATAGATATTACGCAATTTTATAACAATCTGTGTTCGTGGCGCCAGTTATCATCCTATAACAACTTATTAGCAAGTGCAAATTTATAGGTTATTTCCTAATTTTCAAAGGCATTTCATATTCGCTGTTACTTTGCTTTCAATTATAGACAGGATATAATGGAATTATCGAAAGAATAGCAATTGAAAACTGAGTAAGGAAATTACAATTACATATACTCTGCGCAATTGCTATGTTTTAACATCTTTCGGGACTGGTTGTTTATCTACCGTCCATTTTAACAAAATTTTTGTATTGAATCTGCATCGCCTCATTGAATCGTAATAATAATATTTCTGAACAATTTTCAAATTGGATATTTTACCCTTTCAGAGAGGGCTTTAAAATGTTGTTTAATAAAATAAAATTAATTAATAGATATGTTCAACATTAATTACTGGTTATAGCATGCAATTGTTTTATACAAGTTCATGGTAATTTTTCTATGAAAGTAAAACGCATACTATAGAAAAACTTAAGTAACGTTCGTAAGATTCCACTACATTGCGTAATTGTTTTCATCATTGCTTATTTAACATTTTCGTAATTTGAATATACCAGAGAATAATGATTATAGTAAAGAATGGATATTGATACATTGGAGGAAAGCACCTTATTACTTCCTGCTCCTAAAAAAGTTGACGTGCAAATTAAAACAAATAAATAAAGTTGTAAAAAATGCAGTCTTCCCCAACTTTACTAAAGTTGTTATATTTGAATAGAAAATTGTATTTAGGCAAATACACTGGAATAAGGTAGCTAATTATTTTATATAGAGGTTCCATCTCCTCAGAAATTTGACGTGCAAATTAAGTGAAATAGATAAAATTGTAAAAGGTGTAGTCTTCCCCAACTTTAAAGAAGTTGCTATATTTGAATAAAAAATTATTTTTAAACATATTTTTGTCCATTAAATAAATGAAAAATAATTTACAGCGTTACCTGTTATTTTCATGTAATATTTTGGCAAATAGGCAATAATGTGGAAATGAAGTTCATTAAGTTCATTTTGGCAATTTTGCTGCAGTAAATAAAACCATTTTAAACAAAAATTAAATACAATTCATTACGAAGCCTGTAAAAAGAATTATTATTATTATTAAGACAAATTAATTTGACATTTTCATATAAGATATATGAAAACTTTTTGCATTTTGGAATTTTACTTCTATATCTTTTCACTAATAACTGGCAAGTATCAACTGATTCTGAAAGCACCACAGATACAGTATTCTTTATTTTCTTTGCAGATATTTCTTTATCAATACTAAATGATGGTCTTTCCTATTTTACTAACTCAAATTCTATACAAACATTCTTGTAATTGAAAGAAGGTACTTTAGCTAAATCGCCATTACTTTCACAAGCTAAGTTCGAATAACTTTCTGGATTAAAATCAGGAATAAAGTCTAGATCATATTTTACTAAATCCTCGTCATTTTATAGGCAATCCTCGCTTATTTCATTCAAATGGTTAGCTTACCCCAGTTCTTCGTCTACGAGTTCTGTCTTTGACATTGCTTCTAAACAAGAATTACCATATTTAATTGTGCAATAATAATGATAATAATAATAATAATAATATATATTTAAATAATAAGACATACAGAAACACAAATTACAATCCTTTCTTTTCATCAAAATCTACAATGCTAGTGCTTGCTACAGCACACTATCAGTCTTCTTACGGTACTGAAACTGTTGAATGTCCTAATAGGTTCTATCCTATACAGTAACATTATCGCACATTGCAATAAAGATAATTTTTACATTGTATCATATTTACTACAATATATATTAAAGTGAAATCAGTTTAAATAATTTTAAACCCGTAACAAAAGATTTTGCAAAAATGCTATATAATGCAGTAAAGCGTTAATTTAAATAACCCTACACAATCTTAAATTTATAGCGCTATGGTCAAAGGTATTATTCTAAATTATTTAGTTTCGCGAGCGCATGGAGGTCGTATTTTAACTAAAATAAGTTGTTATATTATAACCAAATTTAATCAATACATAATTGCAATTTTCTTGTTTTATTGCCAAATCATTACGTTATGCTACATTATCATTGCATAACAAGAAATCTGGTGTGAAACAACACACTACTTTCTCTTACACATTTTAAATTTAATTTGAATTATTGGCGGTAGTGACTTTCCTATACACCTACATTGCAAACTATAAAATTAATTTAAAAGCATAAATATTTCATGCATTTATAAATTCCTTTATACATGTACTAAGAGTTTTATAATTCAATTTTGAGCTTATTTAAAGCAAAAATAATTTATAGATTTAAATAAAACGCAACTAAGTATGTAAATAATACACACAAATCATTAAAATATTAATTCATTTTTATTTTGAGAACGATAATTGGAACGGTCGCACATCCAACTTACTCTCCAGACAAAACGTTGCTTAACTACAGAGATTTATCTCAATAACTCACTTCAACGAATTTTCTCAGAGAAACTAATCAATTCATCTAATATAGCTTTACAGGCGCTAGAAACGTGGCGAGTTTAAATAAAATCGTTATAGCCGTTTTCGAAAAAATTGCAAAAAACCTAAAAATCACAGGAATAAAGTGGCACTTCCGGTCATTCGATTTTAACGAAAT
>JAHWXV010487510.1:0-13082 GCA_024586415.1 Phrixothrix hirtus | reverse complement strand
TCTATATATATATATATATATATATATATATATATATATATATATATATCAGTTTTGGCTGCAAATGATTTTTTTAAAATACGTTTAATTGTTTGTATGTGCCGTTTCACCATACCATTCGATTGACTATAATTTGAAAATTATTAAATTCGGAAGATTTAAATTCCGGTCCTCCATCTGAAACAACCTCTAAAGGAATACTATACCATGTAAAAATTGATTTTAATTTTGAAATTATAAATGAACTTGTGGCGTTACTTCCTAAATTAACTTTTCAATACATTTTGAAAAATAATCTATAATTAATAAATAATGTAAGTTATTTAAAAGATATAAAACAATTCCTACTTTTTGCCCAAGGTCCATACGGGACTTCATGAGGAATCATAGGTTCCTTTCTAGCTATATTTAGTTTCGAACATACTTGACAATTATTTATAATATTTTCTATGTCAGAGTTCATAGCAGACCAAAAAACACATTCTCGCGCCAACTGTTTACAGTTTTCTATACCTTGGTGGGCGTAATGTATTCTTAGAAGCATTTCAAAACGTAAACCATTAGGTATTACTATTTGATTACTTTGTAACAGTAATACTTTTGAAAAAGATAATTTTTCTTTCACTCTATAAAAATCTAATATTTCTGTATTTGTAAATGTATAGCTTTATTTGGCCAAATATTTAAAATATATTGTTTAACTGTCTGTAAAACATAATCTTTTTCAATTTCATTTACAATTTCTACAGATCTTTTATCGGTAACCTTAAAATTATTGTGAACAAAACATACTTGCGCTTCAATTTCTTTTTCTAATTCTAAATCACTCTGCAAATTTTCATTATTTTCTACACAAGCTCTTGAGAGTGCGTGGGCTACAAAGAGTTGTTTGCTAGGTTTATAAACAAGATTTAAGTCAAACCTTTGCAAAGCGAGTAACATTCTTTGCAATCTAGTGGAACATTCTAATAATGGTTTCTTAATTATTGAAATTAATGGCTTACAATCTGTTTCTATGATTATTTTGGTACTATAAATATACTGGTAATAATTTTGACAAGCCGTTAAAATAGCTAAAACCTCCTTTTCAATTTGAGCCCATTGTTTTTGGACCTGCGTTAATGCCTATACGCTATCGGATGATTTTCTTGTAAAAGTACATGACCTAATGCACTTTCAGAAGCATCTACAGAATTGAAAATTAATTTAGAAGGATCAAAATACCTTAGAACAGGAGCCTTTGTTATCATTTCTTTTAGTAATGTAAATGACCTTTCTTGCGTATCGCTCCAGTTCCATTCTAAATTCTTTTTTAATAAATTACGTAAAGGTTTTGTTACTTCTGATAATTTTTTTATAAATTTAGACAAATAAATCACCATGCCTAGAAACCTTTCTACGTCCCCTCTATTTTGTGGGCGTGGCATATTTAAAATTGCTTGAATTTTAGACTGTTTGGACTCGATGCCAGTATTCGAGAACTTGTGTCCTAAGAAAGTAAATTCCGTTTTAAAAACATACATTTTTTTAAATTAAATTTCAAGTTATTTTCTTTTGCAATACGTAAAACTTGTTCTAATCTTTTGTCATGTAACTCACGCGTTGGAGCATGAACAATTATATCATCTATGTAATTTTCAACGCCTTCTATATTACTAAATAATTTTTTGATTCGTCTTTGATAAAGTTCAGGACTAGATTTAAGCCCATAAGGTAACCTTAAAAACCGATATCTTCCAAAAATAGTTTGAAAAGTACATAGATCACTTTCTTTATTTAACGGAATTTGAAAAAATTCTTGCTCTGCGTCTAGTGTTGTAAGATATTTAGAATTAGCAAAGTTAACGGTGATTTCTTCAAATGTGGGTAGTTTAAAGTGTTCTCTTTTTACAGCTTTATTTAAATTTCTCGGATCAATAGACAATCTAAGAGATCCATTCGGTTTCCTTACCATAACTAATGAGTTAACCCAATCCGTAGGGTAATCGACTTTTGAAATAATTTTACTTTTTTCTAACTTATCTAATGCTTTCTTTAACTTGTTACGTATTAGAAAAGGAATTTGTCTTGGTGGATCAATCACAGGTTTATATTTGGATTGATCTCTATATGATAAGGTTCCTTTAAGTACCCTATTCCAGAAAAAATACCTTTATATTTACTAAAAAGCGGTATGGAATCCGAAACTCCATCAATTCTCTTTAATACATTTAATTCTATACATGATTCTAATCCTAAAAGTCGCGGAGAATTTGTTTTAACTACAAAAAATGTTAAAGTATATGTTTTGTTTTTGTAAGTATATTTTAAATTACATTTACCCGCCACTAAAATTGTATCCATGGATGCATTATTTAACTTTTTCGATGTTGGTTCGATTATTTTATTTACATTTAAATCTAAAAACAATTTATGTGAAATGACAATAACCATTGTTCCACTATCTACTTTAAAAGAAACAATTCGTTTATTTTCTATATTGATATGAATTTTCCATTCTTTTAAAGCTTGATTATCTTTATTTATTGTACCGATAAATAAAGATTCTTGGTTAATTTGATTTACATTTTTACTTATCTTAGAATTCTCAGTAGTTTCAAGCAAATTAATTGCTTTTGTACGGCAACATCTTGCAAAATGCCCTCTTCGATGACACTTGAAGTATATTTTATTGGCTGCTAGACATTTTCCTGGACCATGAGAACTTCCATATCTGTAGCAAGACAACTAGTTTTTTTTCTGACTTCGTGGCCTTACTTTGTTAAATTGTTGCTGCGTAGTTCTTTCCATTTTTACCGCACAAGTTCTTCTATTCTGTTTATATATTTTTACAAATTTGCTCAGTTTTATTTAATTTTAACTCGCCACCTTCTAAAAGCCGCTCTTGTAATCTATTATTAATAACTCCGCAAGTTATAATAGTTTTTATTAAACTATCTACCAATTCAGCGAATTGGCTCTAACTTGCTTGATATTTTATATTCATTATAAAATTATCGATATTTTCGTTAGGCTGCTGTTTAGTACTATAGAATTTATGCCTTTCGTACGAAACATTACACTTTGGTTTAAAATGAATCTCGAATCTTATAATCAAATCGTCTAATTCTAATTCTTTTTGTTGAATTTCGGTGTATTTAAACGACTGAAAAATTCGAAAACCTTCTTCTCCAATATATTCTAGCAGTAAAGCACATTTAATTGCATTATCTTTTTTTGTTATTTCATGGGCTGTTACATAATTAAGAAACCGTTTTTTCCAGAATAACTAATTTTCGTAAACATTTCCACGTAATGAAATAGGCATAAAACCAATATTGATTTGACTTGCCATTATCATTTAAATATTTGAAACACCTGCAACTTTTCTTTCACTAATTAACCACTTGCTAATTTTGCGAATATTTAAAAATTTTAATTTTAGCAACCAGCACACGATTCATTATAATCTATTTTACGTTTTTAACTGCGCCATGTGATACTTTAGATTTAAACTTTATTGTAAGTAAAAACACGTGCTTTCTATCCCACGGTTCTTTATTATCTCCCCCAATATAAACGTTTCTATACATTTGAACACATGTGACATTATATCACACACGTATCAATTCGTTGATGCTTTTGATTAACTGTCAAGAGTTTTTGAACAAATTATGCGGCGATGCAGTGCATTCTCAACTCCTCAACCAAAATTCGCTGGCACCTTCCATAGTTTAATACAAATTTAGCGGCAATACCTTCAATAGTCTGACGAAAGTCTTAACAAACACATTATGGAACTGCTGTGATGTTTTCTGGCGTGGTTACCGTCAAAGATCTTCTTAATTGTTCCTCACCTCCAAGCTCCACTCTACCCGCTTTTAACCGGGCATTCCATTCAAAAACTTATGTTTGACTTAGCAAACGGTCACGAAACGCTTCCTGAATCATTTTATATGTACGAGTTGCACTTTTTTAGTTTAAAACAAAATTTAATGCACGCACTTTATTCTAATTTTGCATCCATAGTAAAATTCCAAAACCAATATAGTTAACACTTTATGCAAATCATCGTACAGCAGCTGCTACTCAAGTGAACAAGATCCAACTTCTCACACATATTTATGACATATATGGATATTGCCTCCTATTGGAGCGCGTCAGTACTATTTCACATTTGCATTATACAGGTGTAGTCCGGGAACATTTGGATACCGCCTCGTACATGGGTTAATGTGTATCTGGGAGACAGATGCAACGTCTACGAAGTAAAAAAGGAAAACATGACAAGTTTGAAAAACCAACACTTGTTTCGTCAAATAAACTATGTATGGGTTGACAGAGAACTGAATAAAAACACGAAATGAAAGAAAATCTACTTCTTTTTTATGCAAGCTCTAGCGACATGAAAAACTACAGGGCCTAGTACTAGCAAGAAGATCATTCGATATAACTTCGCCATGTAACACAACACGTAAGCTTAACTCGGAATCTGCTATTGCCAAAGTCGTTTATTCAAGAAAATACAAGCGCAAAAGTTATAAAGTGTAAAAGGTTCTGGTAGTGTTCGAGCAATTGAAACTAAATTAAATATGGGCTTGTTTCCTATTCGGTTTCCATAGCAATCGCCAAGAAAGCGCACCCTGATCTGCATAAAGCAATAAAACGGTACGTGCTGAATAGAAAACCCAAAAACCGTATTACAGTCCAGCAGCAATCGATAAACCCCAGGGCATCGACCTTTATTCAGCAGAAAAAAGGCAACTTTTCAGCGGACCTATATTATTTACAAAGAAATAATATGAAAATCGCTCTATAACGTGAGTGAGCATATATCAATTATTTTGAAGTTTAAAAACTTAATCTCTAAGTTAGTTTATTTAAACTAATTGATAATACTTAAAATTCCAGGTCCCCTTAGGTGCTAGATAGTCCATGAACTCTGTGTTTACGTTTTTAAGAAAGCGTCCCAGATAGCCAAATATCATTGATTCTTCACATGTTGCTTAATTTTGTAATTTTTACATGTCGTAATTATATTTTACATTTATGTATTAAACTTGTGGTTTGTTGATTACTTATTGGAATGTATGTCAAATGGTGGGAACTCAAGTATATTTAAAACATAAAAAATTTAAGTTTATTAACCTACTAGGTAAAAATACCGAACGTAAATTTATTTGTTCTACTAAGGATCAAAGATCCCAAGGAAAGTAAATAAATCCCTTAAAATTACATTACTTACCCTTCCATTTAACCAGTGCATACTACAAATTAAAGATAATTAATTTAATTCAGTAGAGGAATTAATCGAATTGTATAAAGGTAGTATTTTGAATTTTTATTGTAATTTAGCTGGCAGCTTTGAGTGTTTAGAAGTATCTAATTAGAGATATGATACCAAAATAATAAAATAAAATATGCTGTATCGAATATAGTCGACTTTGCGATAAAAATCTCTTAATCTTGAATGTATTTCTAATATAGCTGGGAAAATCGTACCTAGGTAGTCTTTGAGATCGTTAATTACGAACATGATGTTAAAATATAATATGAAATATTGTTATCGTAAAGTATTTTCAAATTTTTAAGAAAATATAAAATTGTTTTTAATTTCGAGAATTTGGAAATATAATGATACCATGTTCTTGAAAAAAAATAATGTCAATTTATAAATTTCAAATAACAGACCTACACTGGCCGCTTCAAGACAATAATCTTTATTAACAGAAAAGTAAATATCATTAGTTTAACTTAGTATAGTTACCATTAATAAGTAGTATCTATTTATTTTCACGAGATTATAGCACACATATTATTTTGCAATAGCTTCAAAGTTGACAAATATTTATATACTAGTTTAATTAGAGTATTTTTAAACATTCTTAAAATAAATATATTTTGTAATTAATTGTTTGCTGTTCTAAATATATACTAAATACTAAATACTAAATATATACTAAATATGGAGTTAAATATTGTGAACATAATTAATAATTAATAGAGAAAACACCTTTGCAAAGAAACCTAAACGTTATCATAGGTCTCTAATTAACTCAATAACTGAACAAGGAATGGCTAAAATAATTATTTCAAACAAACGTAACCTTTCGAAGAAAATATCTATTTCCGTTGTTAATGACAATGGGATTGATTAAGTCAAATTTACAATTCAATTGACAATAAAGCAAAATAAATTCAACAAGGCAAAGAGATTAAAATGTTTAAAAACCGACATATTTTTTAAAGGTCAAATGTGTTATTTAATTCGGTAGAATTCTGTGACATCCGACTTTCTTTATTACATTGTATATAAACTTTCCAAAAAAATATTATAACCCATTTGTATTACGGCTTAAAGAGTCTTACCCATTATTTGGTACCTGCCGGTATATTTAAAGGTCGCTTTATTATGTTACGTTCTATTTA
Source organism: Phrixothrix hirtus (assembly GCA_024586415.1). NCBI lineage: Eukaryota > Metazoa > Arthropoda > Insecta > Coleoptera > Phengodidae > Phrixothrix > Phrixothrix hirtus. Next base: position 6,674 of record JAHWXV010487510.1, on the reverse strand, counting down.
TCATTTCTTATTTAAGACGCTTTACAATTTATTTGTTTCGCCGTTGTACATAAGTGTGACGTCCAGGAAAGCAGGAAATTCTGGCGTTGGCCACTTCACGAACGTATTTCAGTTCCCTGCGTTTAAAAAAAAACTTCATTGAAATATAGCGGATTTATTATTAATGGGGAAGAATCAGTAGTCTTAGCGTAGTCCTGTATTTAGTTTAAGTTATGTGAATCGATTTATTAGGAAATCGATATTTTTGTTTTCTCAATGCAACTAGAAGCCCAGAAAAGTATTTGGTCAAACAAGTTATATTATCATTTTTAAGTAGGTTAATTTTTCTTTTCAGAAAGGGCTTCTTTGTTTCCGTTATCATCTATAGATCTATATATTTTTGCTGGTAACGTTCATGCTTTAAAAGCAAAAAAAAGCAACTATAAGGAATGTACTTGAGTGTACTCCCGCTAGGTGAAACCATAAGAGTCTAGGACAAACCTTTCCATTTAACTTTAATCACTAGCCCTCCAAAAGAAACTCGAGCAGTCTTCAGAGTATTTAAGTATATACTTAATAATCTACCTTTTGAAATGTGGGTTAATTGTTCCAGTTAGTTTGGAAAATAAATGAAACTGCTCTGTTAATTTTAATGAAGAATACCATTGCTTTTAGCAAATCTTCCTAATATAAAATTTTAGATTTCATTTGCTTTTGTTTTAAACACAATTAATATACTTTGTTCCCCTGCTGAAATATAATTGAAAGTAGTACTTTTAAATGGAAACAGACAGTGAACGAAAACTTATATATTTTGAAATTCATAAGAAATCTCTTTGAGTTCATGTCATTTCATGCAACAAAGGACTTTAATTGTTCATACGTGCAATTTTTGCTTATTTCAGTTTTATTTTTGACGGAAAATTTAATCGTTTGTGCTAAATATGGTCTAATGAAAAATTTTAGAATAGTTTTCAACTGAATTGATATAGATAAATAATTTGTTATAACACGAATGCATAACTTTAGCTAAAGTTTAATTTTATTAAGATAATTTCAAAGCTTCACGTTTCAATTACGATTTGAATGTTAGTCTATACAAGGCGTCCTTGATATAAACACCATCATTTTACACTTGTGCACCCAGGCTTTTTGTGAATATAAATCTTTAAAAATGTTTAATCTAGTTTAAAAAAATTGTAAATATCTATCATTGATATAGAGGCCTATCTTTTACTATTAAACGTATTGTTAAAAACATAAGCACAATTTGTTTTTGTTGAGAAAGTATTAGTTAAATTTACTATAAATATACATATTCGAATCAATGTCCTCAACTGTTTTAATAAAAATTAGTCCAGGGTATTCCTATAAATCATCTAAGTTTGCTTGTATTGCTTGTATATACTATAACACTTCTGTTTATTAATTTCAATTATTTATGCATACATTATTATAAATTTATTTGGTATATATCGGAAATTGACGTATGTTTAATCCACATTAATTTATATGAAGTTATTTTTTATTGCATACAAATCACCTAATATTTTATAAATCTATTTACCATTTAGATTTTTAATTATTTTCACAAAATTTGAATATGTATACAACACGGGTGATTGCAAAATTAATAATATGATGTAATTTATCAAAAACAATTTAACTTCGTGTTAAAGCGGCTTTGTAAAAGTGAAACATTTAAATGTTGAAATGTTACCTACTAAGTAAATTATGAACTTGCACAATTAACATACCACTAGTAATTTTAGGTAAAAGAATAAAACTATTTATTTTGAACAGTAATTAGGGTTTATTTGTAATAAACAGTTGGGAACAGCCATCAATTCTACTGTAAAATCGAATGCCTGACTCCAAAGCCGTGTGTATTTATAATAAACAGCTGGGAATAGCTATCAATGCTACTCTAAAATTGAATGCGTCATACCAAAGCCGTTCGTTCTGTTTCGGTTACGGTCAAAGTTGTAAAGTCGACCAGCCATTTTTTGTTCTACACAGTAGACCAATTTAAGAAGCAGGGGCGGGTTGGAAATTTTAATTGCAAATATTTCAAAACTATGCAATTTAGGCACGTGGCCTTATAAGCGTGTTTGTAGCGCATATCCAGATGTGTATACTTTTAAAATTGAGCGCTTTATATCCTGATCACCCTGTGTACAGGTTATGAAAGTTGTAATAATTTTTTTGAAACTCCTATAATAAATTCTGTTATATTGTTTAGCAAATCTTTTGTGTGAAAAAATTTAATTTCAGAAGAATGCTCTGCCGAATTTCATGATTTCTGAACCCTGCTGAGCTATCATAGATTATCAAATTTACTTTTTGTTGTAGCATAATTAAAATGTTACAAGTGCACTTTTTGTGTTAGTTAACCTTTATTTCCAATAATATTCCACTTTCTTCAATTTAAAATTTATCACAATCGCAAAAAATTTTGTATTTAGAAAGTTTATTATTTTCATTTTTATTAAAAGGACTATATATAATTAAAATTGGACGCAAAGCATTTTGAGAACTAAAAATAGTTCTGGTTTTAAATTTTTTACTGATTATTAAATATATTCTATTTTAACACTATGTAACATCATCTTTTGGTTTTGATATTCTTAAAATTTTAAAAACGATAAAATTTGAAAGTTATATTTCATTTAAAAAACTCATTATACACTCGACAGGCAAAAATTCTAAATTTTAAGCTAGCATCTAAGCACTATTGTAGATATTAGGATGAATCTTTTATAGTTACTCGAGAGGACTACAGCACGGGATAGAATTTTTTTTTAATTACACATCAATAGCCGACGAAGTTGCGTGTATAGTATTCGATAATCCCAAAGTTTTAAATTTAAACACACATCAAATAAAGACTAAACTAGGTATTCAGCTAAAATTTTGAAAATTACTTAAAATGCTGTCGTTAAAATAACCGAGGGAAGAAGTTGTAATGCTAACGCAGGAAGACTATAAAAGACAAGCACATCCAAATTTTACGTTCTTTTGCTGAGCTCCCGCTTAAATTGTTAATTGTTCGAAGCGCTTTCGACGACGAGTTTCTGTTTAAGCCAAGTACGAACCAAGCGTAAACCGTGACGAACAAGATTTTTCTGTAAATAAGAAAATTTTGCTTTCAATCGTAACTGTGCTGAAGAACACTTCTGTACCAAGCATCCTTTGATTACATACCCAACGTAGAAGAGAGAACATAATCCCAGATTACAATCGTCAATTGTTTACAAAATTTCAATATAAACAATCTGGATCAAAATTTATCATGCAAGTAATGTTTTAAATACTTAATTACCACAATCAACAAGAAAATCTGGAAAAACTAAAAAATGACAAGAGTAAAGGGGCACTTCCGGTTATATAATTTTAATGAAATTGTTGCAGTCGCGTGCGACGATGGATATATACACACACACACACGCACGCACACATGCGCGCACGCAGGCGTGCACAAACGCACATGTGCACGCGCGTACGCGTACCTCACATGCGCGCACCCGCGCACGCGCGCACTCGCTCACGCATACACGCGGACATGCGTATACGCGCACAGGCCCAGCCGAATACCAGCACACCCGCCCACGCGCACCAACGCACACGCACTAGCACACATGCGCACACACGCACAAGCACAAAAGCGCACACGCACATGCGTAAGCGCGTGCGCAAACGCGCACATGGGCGCACACGGGCGTACACGCGTACACGGGCCCACACGCGCACACGGGCGCACACGGGAGCACACGCGCACACGGGCGCACACGCGCACACGGGCGCACACGCCCACACGGGCGCACACGCGCGCACTGTCGCACACGCGCGCACGGGCGCACACGCGCACACGGGCGCACACGCGCACGCGGGCGCACAGGCACTCACGCACACAACCACACATGCACACACCCACGCACGCACGCACACACACACACGTACACACGTACACACGCTCACACGCACACACGCACATACGCACACACGCACACACGTACATACGCGCATACGCACATACGCACACGCGCACAAGCGCGCACATGCACATGCGCACTTACGTACACACGCACACGCACACACACATACACACACACACACAGACAGTCAATCCAATTTTTAACAATGTTTTAGGACTCGGGCGACTCCAAAACGTGTATTTCCAGTAAAATTTCGACATCGAAGATTTTGGACGAAAACAATATTTCTCTATACTATATTTCATATAGGTAAGAGAAAGTAAAAATATTATACAAAATTAGTTGAGTTTTTATTAGAAATATTTATTTAACAGTATTGTTATTAATAATAGCATTTTAAATAACAGTTTTGATAATAAATGTATTTATCGAATTAACAAGTTATGTTCGCTTGTATTTCTCATTAGTACATGGGAGCATTAGCTGTTGCTTTAATCATTCGTTTCTTTACATTTCGTGCGCTAGAAATAGAAACCAATAGAATGAAAAAACTAAATCTCTTGGCAAAATATTTACTGTATGACATAGAAATTGAATCGCCTAGAAAGAGTTCAAGTTTTCTATCAAATTTTGCAGAAACCTTTAACTATTAGAAAGTATTAAATGGTTAAGATTAGGAGAAGTTTCATCAAGCAGCAGTCTAATGACGTTTCTTCTAAAGTGCACAAGGTGCAGGCCGTCCAGTAAGTCTTCGTGCTGTTCGTACGGCAGAACCTCAGGGTCCATTTTTAATTCGCGTTTAACCTTGGTACACTCCCGGATTCAGATTTAATCCAATTACATTCTCATAATTAGTAAAATTTTTGCTTCGTAGGTGACTTATAAATATTACATACTTTAGCCTAAGCATGTCTATTTGTAGGATTTAAATTTACAATGATACAGACAGTTTATTACGAAAAATAATATTTCCTAGCTTTATATACATCACGTATTATTTTTTAAATATGGTATCTTAATGAACCCAAAGGCGCTATCTACTTCTTTGCAATTATTTTGTAATTTTAATTTGTATGTGCCTATATTGGATAAACTTATATGACGAATTAGACAACTACGAAGTTTGTTAACTAAAATAGTTAGATGTCGATGAATGATTAACTATTGCTAAGAAATCAGTTGGATTTTTCTTAAAACAACCTAGATATGTACTCGTGCGAAATTTATATTCGAAAATGCTTTTGATCAAAAGCAAGAAACCCACCAACGATCCTTACGGCAGCTTTTTATGTCCAATCTTGAAGTAGAATAATGTATATTTGCCGTTTATATGAGGTACGATCAAAATATATCTGGGTTGGTGACATAAGTCTAGAGTTGAGCACCGCATTTCCTAGTAGCGTCACAGATGTTGACCCTACAACATACCGCGCATGCGTTGCCAATCACGCCAACCTAACTTTTCGGGTTTGTTAACAGTAGCGCTTTGTTGTTACGTGTGCATCGTTATTTTCATCACATTTGTGATGGCCGGAAAAAGCGATCAACGATTTTGTATCAGGATTTGTCAAAAACTTTGTGAAACATGCGTAGACGCGTTCTTAAAGTTACAGACCGTATATGGAGTGGAATGTAAGAGCCATGCGCAAGTTTACGAGTGGCATAAACGTTTTAAATATGTCCGAGAGAGTTTTGAAAGTAATCCTTGTTCTGGGAGGCCCGCAACCAAAAAAAGTGAACACAATGTGAAAAGGGTGCGCGCAGCTGTGGTAGAAAATCGTCGAATCACTATTCGTGAGTTAGCTGCAGACTTTGGTATTAGTTGCGGTTCTGTGCCGTCCATTCTGATGGATGAATTGGGCATAAGACGCATCTCAACCAAATTTGTTCCAAAATTGATCTCCGAAAACCAGCTGCTCGTGATCTGTTTGAGTACGGCGAAAACGACGACAACATTTTAAAAACTATCCCTACTGATGATGAGTCGTGTATTTACGAGTATTATCCCAAATTTAAGCTCAGTTTTCACAGTGGAAAACTCCAGACTCACCCAGACAGAACTGCAGCAATGTTAACACGATGTTGACTACGTATTTCGATTATAAGGGAATTTTTGTACCATGATTACGATCCACCAATAAATAAGGAATATTATTGTCAAGTCTTGCGCCGTTTAGAGGACGCACTACGTCGAAAAAGACCGGCATTGCATGAGAGTAGCGAATGGAAAATCCATGATGATACTGCGACTGCACACGCAACTCAGTTTGTGCAGAAGTTTCTCGCTAAACACCACGTTCTAGAGATCCGACAGCCACCATATTCGCCAGATCTCGCACCTTCTGATTTTGTGTCTTCCCAAAGATAAAATACCACTTTAAAAGACGAATATTTCAGGATGTGCAGGAGATACAACAGAATGCGACTAGGCAGCTGCCCGCTGTTTAGGAAAATGGGCCAAAAACTTGCTTTGCAGTGGAAATAGCGCTGGCCTAAGTGTGTGGTTATGGGAGAGGATTACTTCGAGGGCGATTAAATAATATACCTACAAGTGTCGTAATTCTCCTTTAATAAATCCAATCCGGATAGATTTTGGTCATACCTAGTAGATACTTACAATTTCAGCTATTTTACTCAATTTCAAACGTTTACCTTTCATCATTGTTGCTTCGCAGGTCTATTTGGGCAGCGTGTTAATTGCTCTAGTTACCTTTTTACTTAATTGTAACCCTTTGTTAGACTGCTTAGCAAACTACTTTC